>PVKY010009110.1:0-13651 GCA_004027775.1 Bradypus variegatus
TCCTCCAGTATTAGCATAAAAGAAAACTGTTGGTCATTACAGAGCCCCTAACGTTCTTCCAGTCCCAGCACACTCTATGAAAATCTTTAATTACCACAAGAAGAAGAGGTGTGTATTACCAGTAGTGCGTCTTGCTCCTCTCCTGCGCGTCCCTCCAGGGACCCTGTAATTGCTTTAGCCATTAACCCAAAGCAAGGAGCTAATCGAGAGTATATTATCGTTTAAATAATGCATTTGCTTTGAATATACAATTATGGAGTGTGGCTAGGAAGTCATGAGAGGAATATAATTTAGTGGTGGTCTTGGTGGGTATGTTAGCCTTTTTGCAAATGTTCTTCAAGTTTCTCCTTCCTAAATGCTCTAAAAAAGAACACATCCATTTCCTTAGCCTGCATCTTAAATAAGACCATGTCTGTGCATGAATGGGGCCAGGAATTGGTGAAAGTTGGTCGCTTCTGTGATCCCGTAATCCCGTGATTGACCAGTAGCCTGCATCAGTGACTAATAAATAGGCTAAAATGATCCTTTAGTTACCGACGACACAGGAGAGAAATTATTTCCTTTGTTGAACGAGCTGGGTTTGAGCCACATTTAATGGGTATTTATTGTGCACATGCTCTGGATTAGAGAATGGATGTACTGGGGGCCTTAGACCTCAGTCCTGTAACCTGGTTGTCGTGTGAAGGGGAAACACCACACTACAGTGCCACACGCGGGGCGAGGGCTGGGCCCGGCTCAGTAGAAAGGGCGGGAGCCCCAGAGGAGCAAGACATGCAGCTCCCTGCGGAGCTGGGCCTGAGGGACAGTGAGTTGGCCACCCAGCCTCGGGGGCCCCAGGCCATCCGGTGAGGGCCACACAGGGCAGCATGGGCAGTGGTTGGAGACCACCGAGGGGCTCAGGGTGGCGGAGGCAGGAGCTGGCAGGGAGCGATTGGGAGCTCTGCTGTGGGAGGCCTTCGACGCGTGGGCTGGGGTCCCTGGAGAGTGGGTGACGCACACGGCTTTTATGGAAGGAAAATTGCCGTGCGGAGGTCCCGATGCAGCTCCTACAGCCGCGCACTCGAGAGTCAAGGCAGCACCCGAGGAGGGAGGGAAGCGCGGGGATCGAGGGCCTCCTGCAAACCAGAAGCACATGAAATGGTGCTTCCTTCTCCTAACTGAGCATCTGGAATGCACTTCCCCTCCTGCCACAGACAGCCCCGAGCTCGCATGGCTACAGAGCGTGCCTGGGAGAGCCTCTAAGTGCGACTTTGCCAAACCAAGGCTGTGGTTTTTCCCATCAGGGAAAGGGGTAGATATTTTGGCTATGAGAATTGATAGTCATTCATGGGAAATCTCAGGTGATCTGAATAATTTACTTCTTTTGATTTATTGTTATTTATCATTTCCCTTAATACCAAAGGGGGGATTGTGAGACCCTGACAGTGTCTCATGGGCCAGCTCACAAAGCTCTCTCCTATTTATTTACTTATTCTCCGGCATCAGCCTCTTTGGGCCCTGGGAAGGGGCGGGAGGCCTATGGCCCTTGGTCCCGGTGGTGTCCGGTGGTGGCCTTATCCCACAGGCCTGCAAGGCTCCTCTGGGCAGGCAGCTTTGCAGCCCCCACCCCACCCAGCACAGCAGACAGGACACAGGCTTTTTGCTCAAGTTGGGGACCCAGGTCCAGCCCCCCAGGGGCTCCCCAAGTAGCTGCAGAGCCTGTCAACTCTCAAAGGGGCCCTGCCCTGGGGTGTGGCCGCTCCATTCCTGGCAGGAGAGTGGACAGGCTGGTAGCCATCTGCCAAACCCATTCCCCACAAATTCTCCTCCACAAACACAAGCTTCCTAAAATGGAAGCATCTTCAGGTAATTTCTGCTTCAAAATCCAGAAAACCAGCCCCACCCCAAGGCAGGGGCACCTGTGGCCTGGTGAGCTTGGGTTGGGGGTGAGGAATAAAATGTGCCCATCCTCTGTCATTGGTGACCCTGTGGTAGCCTCGCTCGTTGGTGAGAAGGGGGCTGTGCTTCTCTCCGTCACTCACAGCTCCCACCCAGCTCTCTCGGGAGCAGCCCACCGGGACCACGTGGGTTTACGTGACTCGCTGCAGCCTCCTCCCCAGCCTCTGAGCCCTGACCCTTCTCTGGAGGGGCCACTCCCCAACTGGGTCCTGAAGAGCGAGGGGGGAGGCCGGCGCTCAGCCAGTCTGACCCCAGGGGTCAACGTGTCGAGTCCTGCTCATACATGACCTGCACCAGTGTCCAGCATCATGTCACTGGCTCAGAGGCACAAGAAGACATACAAAGCCGTCCCCACGTGGGCGACAGGCTGGCGGTCCCAGCACCACCACTTTCACAATCTAGAAATCGGAGTGTCCCTCCAGGACTCTCACAAGTTAAAATAGTTGTTCCAAAGAAATTTGCTTCTGCTGAATATTTATATCTTATACAAAAGAGCTTGCAGGAGAAAACAGATCCATTTAAGAAAGGAAAACTTGCCAGCTTCATAAGTATCCAAGGCCAGGTCTCCTTTAGGGAAATCACACTTTTTCCTCTCATTTTTTGGTTTTATAGAGAAAAACAGTTCCCTGCATTGGCCTGCACTCCCACCGTTCCCGCCGCTCCAACGTCCCGACGCTGCCATCTCCACGCCCCTGCTCAGCTATTGCTCTGGTTAGTGCTGAGGGAGGGTCTGTGGCCCCTCCTCTGTGTGTGGCCGTGGCCGTGGCCGAAGTGACTCTGCTGCCCACACAGGCTGCCCCTGAGCGTGGCCGGTCAAGAGCAGCAGGAGATGGCCTGGGCCCCAGGCCCCGGCTCTGCTCACAGGGCAGAGGGGGTGCCTCAGGGCTGGGTCTGGATCACGTCTGCGTCACCCCTCACCCAGGGAGCTCAGGGAGAGGCAGGTTTTCAGGCTGTGCAAACCCCCCCGTGGGAGGAGGGGCATTTTGGGAACTCGGGCGATTCTTGCAGCCTCTAAAGCACCTGGGTCCAAGGGACGGGCGTGGACGGTGAGTTGACCCCAGGCGAGAGAGATGTTCTGGGGTCCTGGGAGACCCCACAGGGGGCCAAGGAGGTGACTGCAGAAGGTCTGAGCAAACGCGTGGGGCCAGGGGCCGGAAGGGTCCAGATGAGGTCACCGGGTGGGGATCAGCCAGGCCGGGGTGCGGGACCGAGCGTCCGGCGTCTGCCCAGCCTGAGCGGGCCGAGGAGGGAGAAGGCAGGTAGGCCACGCTGCGAGGGCACACACGTCGGAGAATCCCCGGCCCGGCCGGGGGGCCTCGGAGCCCGGCGCTGTCTGCGACCCCGCCAGGGGCCGGCCGAGCCGGGTGAGAAAGGACGCGCTGCCCAGGTGAGGGGGCTGCGGCCCCGAGGTGGGGGCCGGGGCCGTCCAGACAGTGTTGCGGGAACACGTGTCCCTGTCCGGCCCCAGGCGCCCTCGGTGCAGTGACCCAAAGGTGGGCAGGATGCTCTGAAGGAAATCCAGGCACAGAGGGAGCAGCAGGAAACTGAAATCAGCAGGACCGGGGAGAGACGGGGGGCGAGGAGGTGCAGCCAGCCGGTGACGGGGGGCCGAGGACAGCGGGTGGCCGGCCCCAGATCGCCGCAGACGCGGGGGAGAAACCCTCGCCTTGACGACGCCTTGATTTGGGCTTTTATTTAGGCTCAAAACTGCAAGCTAACAAATTCCCGTTGTTTAAGCCAGTCCAGTCCATGTTATTCGCTTAAACAGACTAGGAAACTAAAGCTAAAAGCTTTATAATTATAAGGTTGTATTTTTCTGGTATTGTCATGACTTCTTTTTTATTCCTAATACATTGAGGATTCTAGCCTTTTACTGATCATTCTTGCCTGATAGATTCTGTTTCATTAATCTCTTAAGTCAATATCTTTTGAACTTGGTTGATCCTCTCTATTATATACTTAATGAGTTTTCCTTTATCTTTATTTTTCTATTTTATTTGGCACCATCTTTCTTATTTCAAAAGTTGAATATTTAGGACACAAAACTTCTAAGCTTTTCTTCTTTCTAATATAAGCAATTAAATAAATTATATACCCCAAAATATTCATTAAATTCTTTCCAAATATTTTGACATGTACTATTTCTTTCATCATTCCATTTTATTCAAAGCATTTTACTGGGGTATAATTTACAAAGTTCACCCATATTTAATGCACAATCCAATGATTTTTAGTAAATATACAGAATTGTACAATTCCTACAATTCAATCTTAAAACAATTTCATTACCGCAAAAAGTCCTTTGTACTTGTTTTCAGCCAATTTTTCGAAGAATGTTTCACGTGTGCTTGAAAGAAATATGTATTACTATGTTGTTGGGTAGGGTTTTAAATAACCATCAGTTGATTCAAAACTTTATTCCTGTCTTCTCTATCACTAGTATTTTCTACTGAGTTTCTCTATATATTAT
This sequence comes from Bradypus variegatus, assembly GCA_004027775.1. Classification (NCBI taxonomy): domain Eukaryota; kingdom Metazoa; phylum Chordata; class Mammalia; order Pilosa; family Bradypodidae; genus Bradypus; species Bradypus variegatus. Next base: position 4,409 of record PVKY010009110.1, read on the forward strand.
CATGAGTGAATAATTTTTGTCTCAAACTCTAAGTGTTGAACTATTATTTCTCCTCTTGATTCTGTCAGTTTTTAATTCATGCATTTTGGGACTCTGTTGGTATTGTCTATACATTTAAAATTTCCATGTCTTCCCTACGTTTTGACCCTTTTATAATGATGAGATACCTTATCTCCTTTTGTTTCTAGTCATATTTCTTGACTGAAAATCTCATTTGTCTGGCATTAACATAGCTACTCCAGCTTACTGATGATGCTACTTTTAGCCCATTTTTGCCTTTAAATCTAATATATTTATGCTATAAATAGCATATAATTGGAATTTGTGATCTTGTGTTTTATCCAGTATTAAAAGGTCTGCATTTTCATTGGAATTTTAGTGTAGTCACATTCAGTGCAATTCTTGATGTAGTTCAATTTATGCCTGTCACTTTCCCAATTTTTTCCTATATGCCTATTTTTGTTACTCTTTAGCTTTCCTCTTTTGTATTAAAAATGTGTTTTTAATATACCCTTTCAATTTCTCCTGATTTTAACTGTCTTTTTTTATTTGTTTTCTTTATAGTTGTTCTAGGGATTACAATATGCATCTTAATTTATCTCAGTCAATTTCAGGTTAATATTGACTTAATTCCAGTAAAATATAGCACTTTTACTCCAGTAAAGCTCCATTTCCTCCCTTCCCTACATCTCTATATATTATAAAGCAAACAATACAGTTTTAAAATTATCTCTTTTTATATTTAAATTATTATTGTAGCAATATATATACAACTTAAAATTTCCCATTTTAATCTCTTTCAAGTGTACATTTCAGTAGTGGTAATTAACACTTGCAATATTGTGCTACCATCTACAGATGAGTAGATTAAAAATGCATATCTGCACAAGAAATAATTATTTCTTTATACAAGTATGCATTTTTTAAAGAAATCAGAAATGAGCAAAGGAAAATATATAAACATACACATATGGCCTTTTGTATTACCCATGTAGTTATCATTTCTAGTGCTTTTCTTTTCCTCCGGTGGATGCATGGCCCCATCTTGTGTTGCTTCCTTTCATCCGGAAGCTCTTCCTCCAGTGTTTTGTGTTTTGGGTAACCTAGGCCTCAAGCAATGTTTATCAGGAAATGTCTGTTTTTCACCTTAATTTTCAGAGGATTGTTTTGTAGGAAATAGCATATTTGGATGAAAATTTGTATTTTTTCCAGCACTTTGAATGTATTATTCCACTGACTTCTGATGTCTATTATTTATGTGAGAAGCCAGCCATTATTTTTTCCTTTATGTGTCAGGTTTCTCTTTGTGCCTCCAAGATTTTGTCTTTGTCTTTGTCTTTCACCAGTTTGATTTTGATGTATCCAGGTGTGGAGCTCTCTGGTTCCTTGAGTAGATTCTTAGATAAGGAGACTTAATTTTCTGATTGAAGTTGGAAAGTATAAAGCCTTTAATTTTCAAACATATTTTCCCTTTTCTCTTTCTCTCCTCTTTTTCTCATACTTCTGTATCATGTATACTGATATGCTTGATATGGTCCTATATTTTTCAATATTTTCTTCTCTATTCTTCATATTAGATAATTTTTGTTATTTATATTAAATTTCATTGACTCTCTTCTGCCATCTCACTCTGCTGTTGAGCCCATCTGAGTGAATTTTTTTATTTCTGTTATTGTACTCTTCAACTTCCAGATTTCTATTTTTTATAGTTTCTGTTTCTCTGTTGAGATGCCCTATGGTTGAGTCATTGTCTCTATGTTTAATTTATTTCCTTGAACATGTTTATAATTGCTGTGTTGAAGTCTTTGTATGTGAAAGATGACATTTGGACCCACTTAGAGTCCATTGAATTGATTCATTTTTATCCTGAGAACGGAACTCAATTTCCTGTTTCTTCGTATGTCTTATATATTTTTTGCACACTAAATATGTTAGATATTTTATTGTAAGTCTGGATTCTCATGTTTTCCCTGAGTTATTTTTAATTTTTCTGAACTTAGCATGCAGAATACGTCATCCCCATATTGTGCAGCTACTGATGTCTTGGTTCAGAATGTTTTCTTATTATTATTTTTGTTTTTAGCCTCTGTTCCTATGGGTTGTCTTTGTTCCTAGGGAGTTGCCTAGCTTAATGGTCAGTCAGTGATGGGTGATTGGTTATGCTCAAACATGTGAAGTCCATTTAGATAACACTCTGCTAATGGATCTGCATGTGATAGCATATTAGTTTCAAAATACTATTTTGATTTTTATTTAAATGCAACACAATAATCTGTCCTTTTTTCTGCTAAGTTAAATATATGTATACATATTGTAATTCCTGATCTACTTTGAATTATTTCAATCATATTATGTGATATATATTTATATGGCCTTTTCTTATGCTTCTTTTCTTATGGAGTGGTCAAATTTTTAAAAATTTTGTTTTCTCTTTCTAATATTTTGGAAGGTATGGACTGTTTCCATTCTTTTAATGGTTAAACTGAAAATTTTAATATGTATAGTTAACATAAAAATCCCACTGAATTCAATACATATAACTTCCTTCCAAACAATACAAATTTTAAGTCAAAAAATTTGAATAATAGAAAGAGTATTCCATTCCAAAAAAGCAGAAATACATAGTGGAATAAAAAAAATAAAGCATTCCAAATCCAACAACCCTTCTCTAATGTCGCATATTTTTCGGATATTTTAGTTATGTATGTTTACTCCAAATTGTTATAATAATCAGTGTTACTACTATCCTGTTGATATGTTTTTAAAATAATGCTTGTTTAGTTTCATGATATGCTTACAAATTCTTTGCCCTTTCTGCGTCTTGTGGCCTCTTATTTATACTTTTATTACCATTCCGTTTCGCATCTCTGACATTACATTCAGTTTTACTTGCTTGACAATGACCTTATTCTTGAATAAGCCTTTTTGCTTGAATGACATTTTGCTGCACACACAATTCTAGGTTGGCAGAAAGTTAATAACCTGTGTTTTGCCTTTGATTGCTATAAAAGCCCTATCTTTCTCTTCAAGATTCTGCATTTTTCCTAGTACATATCTACAGAAAGATTTCTCTTTGTATTTATCCTGTCTGGAATTTATTGTACACTTGTATCTGACAGTACGTCTGTCAACAATTCTTGAAAGTTCTCTGTCATTGTTTTATCAAATATAGATATCCACTAGTGTTTGTATTTTCTCTTCCTGAAACTCTGATGAGATGTATGTTAGACCATCCAATTTTAACGCCATGTCTTCTAACATATATTTTACATTTCCTATCACTTCCTACCTTCTCTGCATTCTGGATATTTTCCCTGGATCTGTCTTCCAGTTTTCTATCTCTTCTTCAGCTGTATCTAATTCTATGATTATCCAATCTTCTGAGTTTATTTTCTACTCCAATGATTTAGTTCTAGTTCTAGTAGTTCCTTTTGTGCTTTTCAAATATAATATTTTGCATGCTCTTTTTTCATTTTTAAATTGATCTTATTTCCTTACACATTTTAAATGTTGTTATTTTATATTTTGTCTGAGAAATCAAACACCAGAATTCCTTTACTGTTTTCTGTTTTTCTGCTGATTTGTTCTCATAGTGGATTTCTCTTTTTGCTTTTCATAAATTTTTAAATTGTAGGTTTATCTTAATCTAGAGAACTCTCAAGGACTTGGTTTGAAGGTACTTGCCTCTACAGAGATTTTCATTTATTTTGCCATTTGCCTAGGGTTGCCATCAACCTAACACCTCTGTAAGGCAGTTCATTGGTTTGAATTTCTTGAACACTACAGATCAATTTTAAGCATCACTTTGTCTGAAAGGAAAATACGGTTACAGTTCTTAAATTTAAGTTTGTGTTACTTTCTTAGCATCATGACTGTATGCAAAAAACAGATTTCTTTATTTTTTAATCCCATGGTGACAAATACTGCTATTCATCAATCTGATATTTATTTTCTCTTCTTCCTTACTTAAAGAATTTTATCTGAGGCAGGTCCTTGAATGTAACTAAAGAAATATGCTTTTCAGGCTCCCTTGCAGCTAATGGTAAATGGTACAAACTTCTGGCCACTGAGACATAAGTAGATTTCTACCTCTAAGCGAATTCCCAGTAAACTTTTATTTTCATTGCAAAAAGAGACAGACTTGTTTAGGACATTATATTGCAAGTCCGTGGATAGAATTGGTTCCCAGCTCTCATGGAATGCTATAGTCATCCCTAGATTGACTATCTCTGGACTTATTGTCACAAGGGACAAACCAGCCCTTTTTGGTTAAGCCACTATAGCTTGTTCTTTTTACACGCTCAGTGCAAGCCACTCTGAAACCTCCAGCCTTTCACTGAGGGCATGACTTTCAACAATCACATCTCAATGTAGAGCCTCAGTTTCCCTGTCTCCATTGCTCAAACCAGATATTGGCTATTCAAGGCACTGGAGACAGTCAAATGCAAGTCTTCTGATTCCTGGAGTAGGCACATATGCTTAGGACAGCCTCCCTCCAGTCACTCTGGTTGTAACGTTTGTATTTATGGCTTTGAGGAATTCCCCTTGGGGGGTGCTTAGCTACTCTTACCTGGTTTCTCTAGGAAGTGGAGGTAATAATAGCACTGCCTCATAGGATGGTGGTGGGGTTGAAATGAGTTAGTTCATGGAAAGTGCTAGGGCAGCTCCTACGTGCAATTTGCCCCTAATAAAGAGTTATGTATATATCCAGATTGTGAAAGTGGAGTCAGAACTTCCAGTCTTCTCTGCTGATGATGGTTGTAACTGAGTAGGGTTCCTGCACTTGGAGGCTGGCAAAGGGAAGTGGGATAAGTGGAAAGTAGGACGAATAGGCCAGCTTGAAGGAAGGGACATGTGATGGCTCTTATGTGACAGGGTGTCTGGGCTACAATACCCAGTTACTCAATCAAACACTCAACTAGGCATTTCTCTGGAGGCATTTGTAGGTTTAGCCAAACATCTACAATCAGATGACTTTATATAAAGGAGATATTTCTTGATAATCAGTGTGGCTTTATCCAATCAGTTGAAATCCCTTAAGAACAAACCTGAAATTTCACTAAAGAAGAAGAAATTCTACCAGTGGATGAGAGCAATAGCTCCTGCCCCGAACTTTCCAGCCTGCCTTTTCCAACAGCCTGTCCTATGGATTTCAAATTTGCTAGCAATGCTGTACAGTTGCATAAGCCAATTCCTTAAATCTCTCTCTCTTCCTATGATAGACAGGTAGATACACAGGTAGATTTAAACATAGATATAGATATAATATAGATATAGATGACATAGATACATGTCATACATATTCTGGTGGAACCTTGGAACCTGACTTATGCAGGACCTCGGTGTGAGCGATGAAATTCTGGACAAGGTGACATGAGGAGAAAAGGAAGACAAGGAGCCAGAGGCTGAAGACAGACAGAAGAGGGAGTGTAACTTGAACCAAGATGCCTGTTTTCAGCCAAATATTTTTGACTAATTGAAAACAAAGAAGACTCATATTTAGATTACCAGTGACAGAGCAGTGCATTAAATCAAGAAAAATCAAGAATCACCAACATGCTATCTATTGATGAAAAGATGCAATGGAAAGTGTAAAAAATTCTGGAAAATTCAGGCTCAAACAGCACCTGGAAAATTCATGTTTGGGGCTCTGGGTCATCCGTGTTGGTCATTTGTACTGACTGGATTAAGTGGGGATGTAACTGCACCCTGCTCTGGAGCCCAAGGAAGCCACTTCTCAGGCAATGCTCTTCCCTGTGGCTGGGACTTGAAAGAGAGGAATAAATATGTCACTAGTTCCTCAGGTGCTTGCAGAATTTGCAGGATAATGTCTGTAATGAAGTCTAAGCTTCTTAAGAAACAATCCTTACAAAATCACACAGGGAAACATTATAGTGGTGTCCTCAGGTGCAGCCCGGCCAGGGGAGAAGTGAGCGTTGTAATGATTTCCTAGTGATGTGTACTGCGACAGACGCCCACGGACACAGGCGGAGCTGCCCTTCTGCACAGAAATGCAGGAAGGTCGTTTAGCCCCAGGATTCCAGTGTGGAGCTCTTTTCTGTCCCAGAGGAACCCATAGTGTGCTGTGGCCTTTGTGGCTTTTCTGAATTTCTTCCAGTTGTTTATTTATCAAACTCTTCCTGAACCCTTCTTTGCATAGGGTGGTGGATAAAGCAGTCTTTTCCTGCAGTTAGTTTACAGCATCTCAGTCTATTGCTCATATTTAAACACACACAAATAAGCACAACAACAAGAATGAAAAGACTCTTTTAATGCTATGACTTTGTCTCTGTGTGTGTGTGCCGGGCAGTGAGCTGGGAGCACACGTCCCTTGAGCCCCAAAAGAATAAGCTCACATGTGCCAGTCGTGTCCAGGTCTGGGTATTTCCACAGGTCATACCTCAAAATGATTTCCATGATTTCTTCTTATCTAAGAACTGCGGACATGCACTTTGACCTCCCGGCCTCAGTTTCCCTATCTGTGATGTGGATGGGGTTGTGTGCTAATTCAGCTCTTGGAGTAAGTGCTGTATTAGGTGCTGGTTACCACTATTGTTTTTCCCCATAAATTTCCATTTCTCTTTGTTTCTCATAGACAGTTCACTGCGAAGGTGACAAAGCAAGCTTGACCTTTTCACCCTGGCTGACCCCTCCTCACACAGCCAGTTCCACCTTTGTTGCTGAGGGAAACTGCTTTGTTAAATCCTGCATTACCTGATAGAATCCAGTGTGATGACAGCGTCCCTGAGCTGCTGCTTGTTTTGTCTGCTCACCTTCTCCGAAACCTGTCGCCCATGTACTCAGCAGTATTTAGCTGCAGCTTGCTAATTAACTGTGCTTTTGGTTAAGGGTGGATCGTTCAAGTGGCTTCTTGCTCCCCAGGTTTTCTCCCTCAGTAATAATTAAAACCCAAGGGCCAGATATTCAAACTGTTTTGCAGAGACGATGGTCCACCATTTCCCAGGAAGTGTCAAGAATGCATGCAGCGTAATCTTCAAAGCACCTGTGGAAAGTTTGCAGGACTGCAGCGTGAGACTGGATGAGTTCTGTATTCAAATGACAATGGGAAAAAACGCACCGGTCACAGTGGCAATAATAAAGAATTAAACCATATATGAAGAGCATTTCTTAAGGAAGGAAATAACAATTTTCTTAATATCATAATGAATAATTATTTACTTCCTTTCTCTGTGAACCTACTGTGTGCCAGACCTTGCCAGGGCCCAGGCTGGGGGCTGAAGACCCAGTCCTGCTCCTGCGAACCAGGCACTCGTGACAATGCAGCACCCTGAGGGAGAGGCAGGGAAGTTTGTGGGTGCTGAGCCCAGGTGGGCCATCGTCCTCTGTCCTTCAGCACCTGCCAGCTCACAAGAGCCAACTGCTAAATTTGCAAGAATTTGGCATTCTGGCTGTTAAAATAGTAATTATTAAAAATTAAATTATATGGGCATACAATTAAGTAAATTATACATGAAATATCACCACTTCCCAGTCATTTTGCTCCACTTTGCTGTTCCGTCTGTGTCTGAGGGATTTACACCAAGCCCAGGTATATGGTGGAGAGAGCAGGTGAGGGCAGCCGCCGTGCAGCCTTTCCTGCCTCCATGCCCAGAGAAGCTGCAGGGCAGCTTGAAGCTGGCTATGGCAGGGGCATTTACAACATTGAAGCCAGAAAATGTTACAAATCGGGGCTGGGTTTATAGTTTTGTTGATTGCGTCAACTTCAGACAGTCATGGAGAAGTGTTAATAATGTGGATAAAAGACAAAAGTGTGATGCATCTATGGCCATTATGCTGTGAATAGCATGAAAAATCAAGGAACCGTTCTTCCGGTCTTTGAAGGCCGTTACTTGAGTCAGTCAAGAAGCTGCCCACATCAAGGATAAATCAGTGAAGTTGCAGCACGCGTCTTTGTTTGTTCATTTTTCCTCAACAAGGTAAATAAAGACATCAACTGGCATTCCCAGCAGAACTACAGTAGCTCATCATTTGTAACCAAAGGTTGGCTACAGATAAAAGGTTCAACAAAAGTTAGAATAGCATTCTGTGAGGATCGATTGGCTGTGTGGAATTTACAGCAAACTGCATCCTCTATGTCATTATTATTTGAAGTGCATCCCCATATCAGTGAATTTTACAATAAAATTCTGTGTGTATCTATGCATGTGTGTGTACAAATATTTTCCCATGCAACTCAATTTTGAACATTTATCACCAGTGAATCTACCCTTCAATGAGGTGTCTGCTGATTTTTGAGTTAGAAACTCCTGCATAATCATCTCTCACAGTAATTGCAATATATGCCATTACTATAATATCAACATAAAACAAGAATTTTGCAAAGTAAGGCATTTTCATCAGTTTCCACTTTCTCCTTTCTTTGCAACTTCTTCATTCCTCATTGTCAGAAGTTCGTGAACCAACACTTGGTGAGCTCTTTCCCCCGGCTGTGCACCTGATTTTGTTTTTATTGTGTTGCTGTCCCCCAAGGTGGCTTTCTAATTTCTGTATTCTAATTACTTGCGGCTACTTTTCTGCCAGCTTCCCTTCTCCCCATCTGTGTAACTTCCACTGAGAGTGGAACTTAGGGGGCAGACGAGCAAGGCGGGTGTGAGCTGACCTTCCACCACGTAGAAGACAGGGTCCTCTTGGAAATGGGAAGAAATGGACAAAGAAGCCAGGGATTCTCCATCTCGTCACCATGACCAAAGATCAAAATAGGCTCTAGACTGCACAGTACAGACTCTCACGCAGGCAGGCAGAGGCAGGCTGTGTCGTCTCATCCCCCACGTCCTGCCGTAACGGGGAGTCGGTGAGATGAGAGCAACAGGGAGCACTTGGGGCTCTCCCTGCAGGCCCTGAGGCCTCTCCCCTGTACCCCAAGACATCTTCTTGGGGTCTCTTCATCCTATGGGTTCACTTGTGTCCATTCAAAAAAAGATACATTGTGGTTGTAACTCTCAATACCTCAGAACACGACCTCATTTGGAAATAGGGTCGTTACCGATGGAATTAGGCGAATAAAGGTAGATCCTCCTGGATTAGGGATCCCGACCCAACAGGGCGGGGACCTCATATGGGGGAGGGAGACGAGGCACAGAGGGAAGCTTGCACAGGTCAAGTGGGGCCAAGAGCTGTTGGCAAATCACCAAAACTGTAGCCGCAAAGAAGGTTCCTTCCCTTCAGGTTTCCGAGGCGGCACAGCTGCCCACACCTTGATGTACGACTTGGGGCTTCCAGAAC
>PVKY010009111.1:0-13541 GCA_004027775.1 Bradypus variegatus
TTTTTTCTTAAGAGGCATTATAATCCTGCAGTCTTATTCACATATCAGCTTATTAAGTTATTTCACTGATTCTAAGAACCACCTGCACCGTTTCCCTCCCAGGACTTAGAACTAGTTTGTCACTGTGGAACTTACACATGAACTTCAAAACAATGAGTGGCTTATACAAAACTACTTTTTAAAGCCCATGAAACTGCTTGAACTTCCCTTCGCTTAATGAATGTATCTTTTTTCTAGTAAAGAAATAAAAAGTAATACATATTTAAAAGTCTGAGACAATGATTAAATAGCAGAAAAAATATACTTCCTCAAGAACCTCAGAAACCTCAAGAAAAGTGTTTCATTTTCAAATATAGAGCAGGGAAGAGTCTCAGGGTTCAAAGGCTCAAATGCTAGAAGGGAGGAAAATGGCAAGAGACAAATAGTAGCTCGAGCCCTGCAGGGACTCTTTCTAGGCAGACACAAGCTGGTCCATTTATAAGAAGCTCTAACCCCTAACATTCTGCATTTCATTCAAAAGTGTCCCCAGTGGGCCTTCACAGCCAAGGGAGGGCAGCGCCCCCGTAAGAGCCCTTTGGGGTTGAAATCCCAACATCGCCAGCCTGGCCTTGGGACTTTTAACAAATCCCTCAACGTTTTACGCCTCAGTTTCCTCAACTGTGAAACAGAGATGATAAAAACTGTTTCCCAATTCATGGCACCATCATGGGGCTGAATAAGAGCGTCTGGGATAAAATGGGAGTCTCCAAGGGAAGGTGTTGTCACACGGTGTGCGACAGGAAGGTCCGCATCATGAGCAAATCATCGCGCCTTTGTCTTTGGGACGCTGGCTGGAAGCACAGTCCGGCGCATTTGCGTCTGGAATGCATGATGGTCATGCATAATTTATTGCATGCTTAATGCTGGTGGCCGGGTTCTACGGGTTCTACGCTGAGCCTTTGACACGTCCTGTCTCGTTGTTTCCTCTTACTCACTCCGTTTCACAGATGCTTACCCCAAGGCCTGGGGCCACACGTTCTCAGAGAGGACTATCCTCTCTATAGGTGAGAGGGAGCTAGGTTACAAGCGCATGATGGGAAACTTGCGAAGGCACTGAGTGGCCTAGCACGGAATGCCCAAGGATTATCAGTGATAGCCATCCTGTACCTACAATGGGGCACTGTATCGTGCAGAAGAACAGAAATCAGCAAACAAGATCAGGCAGGGAGCAGAGAGGAAAGAGGAATTATTGCTTAGTGGGTGCAGAATTTCTGTATGCGGTGATGAAAAAAATCAGGGTAATGGATGTTGGTAATGGTAGCACTGTGAAAGTAATTAATACCACTGAGTTGCACACTTGAAAGTGGCTACAATGGGAATTTTTGAGTTGTATATATATACGCTACTAAAATAGGAAGTTATAAAAAATTGGTCAATCTTGGGGAATAGGATGCTGAAGGAAAAACAATAAGATGGCATCATTATATATTTTTTAAACACCGCCATAAGTTAGACATCTGGAATGTACCCACTTAAAAAAAAACAAAAACAAAAACAATGAATGATTTGTATTAAAAAACTGGCTCCAACTTATTCAAACAAGTTGGTAATGCCTAACAAAATGTATAAAGAGATTATAAAAAATCTGGCTCCAGCAAGTAACACTCCTCCTGAATCATCTTTATTTATTCCAGAAACTGTGACACAGGAATTTGCAGAAGTGGAGACTCGAATAAGTTTTTAACGTCACTCAAACTGTAAACTTTTTAGAGAAGCTTTAGAACCAGCCCTTACTGGCTTGATATCTACTCATTTCCACTTGCATTCTTCCTCATGCAATTTCCAAGTCTGAGCAAAATGCCAGTGTAACTGCCTGGCCTTTTCTCAAATTCAGGTAAGGCTTAAGGGCACATTTTTCTGGGTTTGGCTGTGGATCACCCTGGTGAGAGGGTCCAATGGAAATGAAAATCCCTCTCTATACTAACCGCACACCCCCGACACACCACACAGCCTCTGGAGGAAGGAGTGACGGTTTTTGTCTTACTCTTCTGTTAAGGGATTGAACTGAAATGTACATCATCCAAGAATGGAAGCTTTTAAAATATTTTGTCCAAAACCCAGACAACGTAGACTCAGAGGCGTGGCTGGCAAAACCAGGTTGGCAAGCAGCTGCGGTGGCTGAGAATGGCCTGGGGACCGACAGCACCTGTCAGGTATCTCACTTATGTTTTAACTACCACCCGTGTGCCGAGGCCGTCCCAGCCCAAGCTCCAGCCCAAGCCTCTCCGTAGCGCTCTAGGTCTGCACATTCAGTGGCAACTCGAACATTTCCTGTTGGGATCTCAGCATTTCCAAAACTGGTCTCTCCTAACCTGCAGCTCCCGATTTCCCGAACTTCTGATCTCACTAAAATGGCATCACCATCTATCCACCTGATGACTCCAGCGGTAAACCTGGCAAGGACAGTCTGCATCGTGTCGTTTTTACCCCTACACAACTGCCGATCTGTGCCCGTGTCTACACTCCTGCAGGCGCTGCCGGCGGTAGCCCTCATGCTCTCCTCCCTCGTCTACACTCCTGCAGGCGCTGCCGGGGGTAGCCCTCATGCTCTCCTCCCTCGTCTACACTCCTGCAGGCGCTGCCGGCGGTAGCCCTCATGCTCTCCTCCCTCGTCTACACTCCTGCAGGCGCTGCCGGGGGTAGCCCTCATGCTCTCCTCCCTCGTCTACACTCCTGCAGGCGCTGCCGGCGGTAGCCCTCATGCTCTCCTCCCTGGGCTATTGCTTTAGATTCCCAACCAGTCTGGACGTCCTCACACATTGCACCGTTGATGGCATTTGACCTTTCCTATCTTCGTAAGCTTCCCTTGCTAAGTCCATTTTCCTCGTAAAAAGTGCGGCTCAGAATTGGGCAGAATACCTCTGACAGGCACCAGGAGTCTTTTATGTTGCCGCAGCCACATTTCACTTTGTTGGTTTGGGTTCTTAGTTCCAGATTTTTCTCTCTCTTACATGTTTAGGGTTTTATCGGGGAGGCATAAAGGGTAGTATTCATAAGCTCCTTTTAATCATTTTTATTCCAAAAGGGTTTCCTGATCTTAAAAATCCAAACTTATACATTTTGGACTTAGAATTCACAAATAAATCATTGTCGGGGCTATTTGATTTCCTAGTGTCTTGATTTTCCGATCTGTAAACGGTAAGTCATGTTTGCTTGTTTTCTCAAGGCCTTGTGTGAATTCACCTAAGTGACGGTCGATGCCCTTAGGTCCAAGGTGTGACCCACTATGGAGTCCCCAGCAGCTTCAAGGACACTTGATCAAAAGTTGGAACTAGCGTAGCCAGAAAGGTGGGTCTTAATTTCCACTTCAATTGCCCCAGGCTCCCCTATCATCTCAGGTGGATCGATCTATCCATCTATTTATTTATTTTTATCAGTTTCTAGATGAAAAAGTGGTCTACTTTATATCATATTCTAGAAGCTATTGAAGGACCAAATATTAGAAACTAAACAACTTCATATAAACCAAACCAACATCTTTCTATCCCTATAAAAGATGACTGTAAATTTACATTACTATTTTATGATGAATAGCTGAGAGACAGACTCTTAACTCTCATAGCAGAGCTCATATTTCTCTTACTCCTTTTATTAATATTATTAATTAGCAAATACAACTTAAAGGAAGACAGACATTTCCATAGAGGCTAAATCTCAAAAAACATTCCACACTTCCCTCTTGACAGTGAATTTTCTGAATTCTGTTTTCTGATTGCAGAGGAAAAACCTATTTGTTGCAGAATATTTGGAAAGCATAATAAAAGGAAATAGAAAGAAGCAGAAAAGTGTTGAAACCCCACCAATCCAGACAACCACTGTCAACATTTTGGCGTATTTGGTTCCAGACTCCAGGCCTTTCCTGCCACCCACCACTCACCCTGATTCACCCTCAGGGCTGGCCCTGAGCCACCTGAACACCGTCCTCCACGTGACTGGTCCCACGGGGCTGGGGGGACACAGGGGCACAGCTTGAGTGGGACAAATAAGCAGGAGTCAGCTGATACTGGGACACTGCAGAGGCCCCACGCCCCCAAAGGGGCAGTGGCTTCTCAACTTCTAGTGGCCTGGGGCTGCGGGGGACTGAGGCCTGTATCTGTCTCATCCTCTAGTTTTATAAGAGCAGCTTGAATTCCAGATTTTCTTTTTTGAAAAGAAACCTCTAATTGTGGTAAAACATATATCACATAAAATTTGCCATTTTAACCATTTTTAGGTGTACAATTCAGTGGCATTAATTATATTCAGCGTTGTGCTGCCATCGTTGCTATCTATTTCCAAAACTTTTCATCAAACCCAAACAGACACTCCATATCCTTTAAGCAAAAACTCCCCATTCCCCTTCTCCCCCATCCCTGGGACCCTCTAATCTACTTTCTGCCTCTATGAATTTTCTTATTCTAGATATGTCAAATGAGTAGAATCATGCAATATTTGTCCTTTGGCATCTGGCTTCTCTCACACAATATGATGTCTTTAAGAGTCATTCATGTTATAGCAGGTATTGAACTTTGTTCCTTTTTGTAGTTGAACAGCAATTCCTGTGCATGTATGCGCCACATTTCATTTATCCATTCATCTGTGATGGACACGTGGGTTGCGTCCGACTTTTGGTCACTGTGAACAATGCTGCAATGAGCATGAGTTTACAAGGATCTGTGTGAGTCCCTGTTTTCAATGCTTTGGAAACCCAGATTTTTATGTTGAAATATTCTGAGTTTTAAATATTGGCTTCAGGGTTTTCAAAGCATTGTGTAGGCCAAATAAATCAAAATTGTGCATCAATTGAGACCTCTGGTTTAACCCCTGTCCCTGGGCTAAAACAGTTATACTTTCTCAGGACTTCTGGATTCAAGGCCCTAATCCATCATTTTGAAACTGCGGGTCTTTGAAAGTCAGTTTCAGAAGTGCTCTCAGGCCAGAAACGTCTAGGAAGTTCTGCAAACAATCATCTCCTCTTAGAGATTCTCCATGGAAGGGAGCATGTTTTAAGCTTTTGAGACTTGCAAACCTTCCTTAACTTTGCTTAACCTGGCTTTTTCCAAACTTATTTGAATATAGTAATTATTGATATCCTTCAGCTCTGATGTTCTGTAAAACAAAGTTTGGAAAGTGCTGCCATAGCACAAAGCCGTTATTCTAGTTAGGGGCTGTGGCAGGCCATGGTGGGAAGCAACTGAAACAACTTTTTGATGTCCCTTAAATTCCTGCCCGTTGCTCACCAAGTGCCCCTTCCCCAGAAGCAGGCGAGGTCCAAATGCTATGTAACCAATGTACGATTAGTCACTTTCATCTGTGCTAAAGTAGGTGTACCAGAGAAATTTTCAAGTAATTTCTATGAGCCTCGGTACCCCAATACAAGCCAAATGTTGTTTTTATAATTATAATTTATATAGGCAAATAAATAAATGACTTTGTACTCTTCTAGCACACAGCTATGGATGGAAGGGGGCAAGTGAAGTCAAAATGAAATTTTATTTTTCTGTAGATCATTCTCAAAGTAGGCAGAAAATAACTGACAATTAGCAACGTTCTCACTAAATCAGTAATTGCTCTGATATACACAAACCTGTATTTTTCTTGTTGCTGAACAAGTTTTTCCACAAAGGATCAGCTATCACACCATGTTTATGAAAAGATATCCTATTAGGGAGGTCAGTTTTTTTCCATCTGTGATTGCTTGTGGTTTCCTTTCAGACTTTGCAGACATAGAAGTTTGACAAGTAATTTCATAAAAACTACTTTATGGCTTAACATTTTTGCACAAGAATTTTTCTAAAATTCTCAAGAGATGAACTTCTACATCAACTTGAGCTTAATAAGTCTCTATTTTTGTCAGGCCTTTATTTTCTATTTATTATTTATCTACAAGGCCAGGTAATTAACTATGGATTTTCTAAATTCCTTTTTTTTTAAGTTGAGAGATAATTCTCAAGGAGCCTACAGTAATGAATTTCAGAAAATCCATACTGGAATCCTCAAATGTAATCCCTATTTGAAAATAAAATATAGTATTTGCCCACTGTTACAAATATTTATTCTTCTACCATTCCAAGAGATGAACCAGATGAAACAAAATCCTTTGTAACACTCAGTAGGAGAGTTCCCTGTGTGGCTGCAGTTACCATTCTGGAAGGTGATTTATTATCACACTATACAGAAAAGCATAGCTTCTTCTTTTCCCTAGAAAGTATCTAAAATTTAAGTTCCACTTTGAAACATTGAAACAACTTAAAGTAAACATTGTCTAAAAAGAGACAGTATTTTGTACTTTCTTTCTTACTATAAGATTAAAAAAAAAGCGGGGTAAACACAAATTGTTAAGGCTGGGGTGGGATGTATTAATGGCTACTTCACTAGTTACTAGAAGATACCTTGTGAACATTCTCTCTTCTTTCCCCAAATCAACCAAGGTAGTCATTTGGATCTCCTCTTCATATCCTAGAGGTGCCAAACACTCTTTCTTGACATGGGTTCAAAGCTGTAATTTTAAACAGGCGCCATGCTTTTTTGGAGGAGATATGTGGTTTTGGTTTATGTTGTTTTGTCTACAATCCTTGCAAGCTCCTCTACTTACACAATGCTTCACAGATATTCACAATTTCACTAATTCTTAGAGGGAGGGGAACAGTATACACACACGTGCACATATATGTGTGTGTATATATATTTACGTGCTATATATATGTGCATGTGCATGTATATTTATATATCTATACTCTATATGTATCTATATATTTATTTATCTACATAGATGTGGAGGGGTAAGTGGTGTTGGACTTTTTAAACAGGAATTATTAACTGATGGATACAGTTTAATCAACTCCTGTGTTCTCCTTTTCAAACACTGGCTGTGTTTTTTTTCATATATCCATATCTACGTAATTCTCAAATCTATATATTTCTACCCAGATTTGGGCTCAGATATGGACCTACACGATAGTTGTGTCTATCTGAAAGCTCAGAGTCGCTCCGAACTCGGCACCCAAAACTGAAACCGGCGTGCTCTCGTGGCCACTGTTTCTCACCCAGGAACGACTCGAAACGCCCCTCACCACGCCACCCACACCGCTCCCCAGTGCTGCCAAGTCCGCCTCCTCTGTCCTCGCATCCGCTCGCTTGTGCCTAGACTCTGCCATCCCCTCCTCCCCCCTGCAGGTGCCCTCAGTGCTGACGCCGCAAGGACCTGCCCCTCTGCATTTCAAGGGCTCTCTGTAGCCTACAGACTAGAAATCCCACGTTAGCTCCATTTCGACACCTTGCCTTGACCAAGGATTTCCTCAGAACCCGCTCGGCTGACTTCTTCTCACTCACCCCCTGCCGTCACCTGCGTGGCCCACACCTCTTCAGCATCATAAACGGCTGGTGGTCAGGCCCTGACTATCCCCCGCTCCCCACAGGCCCTGTCTCACTTGGCGCCTTGCTCCATGTTGCTGCCTCCTGCTGGAGTCCTTCCTTTACCTTCTTCTCACTCATTAATTCCCTCCTCCCCTTCCTCCCCAACCCCGTTTCCCAGGCTCCATTAAGACTTTGTACCGGTGTCACCTCCCCAAGAAACCATCTCTGGCTCTCTCCAGCTCGCTGCTCCTCTGTGCCCCTACCTCGCTCTAGACCATGATCTGCCTCTGCATTCGGAAGCCGTTTTATAACTGTCTGCTTATGTATCAGTCTCCCTGGCTGGAAGTACCTCATTTCTTACTCATCTGTGTAAGATACCCTCAAAGCCGGCACGGTGCCTGGCATACAGTAAGCGCTCAGCAAATGTTTGCTGAACCCTGGGACTGACTTGCAGGCAGCCTGGCCTTGCCCAGGGCACCTGCCCTGCAGAAGGCAGAGGCTTCTGGGGATAAAGGCAGGCCCCAGGGCCAACAGCAAGCACCAGGGGCACTGTGCCTTCCAACCTCTCGCAACTTCCAAGAACAGGTTGGGACTGTTGATGTTATATTTTCATACACTTAAACAGACATGAATACATCAGCAGAAGAAAGGTAGTTAGAAAAGAAAAATAAGAAGAAGGGTTCAAGACAAAGTGAAATATCTAGGTAAAAGACTGCGATGGTGGGATAAGAGGTGAACACATGACTCTGGATTTTCCTGATTCACAAATAGCTGAGGTCGAATCCCCAACATTTGCTTTGGTTGTGTTTCAAAATGCATGAGTGCAAGAAATAATGACAAAGTTAGCTTCTTTTAGTAACACACAAAAAAGAGGAAGAATTTTAGTGTGTTCCACTCAGGACATTTCCAGACTCTAAATGACACATGACAGGTTTGGTCACTGACTGCCTCATTCCAAGGGAAGAGGCAGGAGCAAAGATGGATAAGGCTTCGATTATGGCAAGAGGAAGGGGGCAAGTGGGCTGGACTGCAGAACCCAAGGCTTCACCATCCGCCACAGAGAACTGTGCTTCCTGGTGAACCCATTTCCCTTCCGCAACTGCTTGCCTCCTGGGCACACATGGGGGCCTGGGGGAGAACAAATGACATCTGCCAGGGATATCAGAGGGTGAATGGTTGCTAGAATTCCACTCTGTTCCATGCAACAGATATGTATTGAGCTCTTTTATGTATCAGACACATAAGTTCAGGGATGGGAGTTGGAGAATAAAGGAATTTCGCTGAGGTCCCAAGCTCATGAATTTACAGTTTAATGTACCAAGGAGAATAACCCTGTATGACCTGACTAACTGTCTGACTACCCTTTCTGTCAGGTGTATTTAGTGAACAATGCATACACAGAAGTGAATATAAGCAAAAATTGGTAAATATATTCTGTGCCAACAAGTGATCCAGCATTTGCACTGAATTTCACAAATGCAGCAGACCGTGCTGCCAGCTCACAAGTTCAAAGGGTCATCTCTGTGCCACTCTGCAGGCAGGAAAAAAAATGCAATATTTTGGACACCAAATTAAGAACATTTACTTAGAGTGATCTAATACTTCTGTTTCTATAGCTTCTAAAAAACTACAAAAATTAAAATAAAGCAATAAGATGTTCATCAGTTTTTAGGAGGAAGAGGGCAAGAATGAATACTTAGATTTTGTGAAAAACAAACACACACACACTGGATGAAGATGTGCTTTCAATACATGTTTGCTGTCTTGCTGATCAATCAGTTCATGACTAGAGGGAAGAACGTCAGCTGGATTTTTAAATGGCATAGAGAACATCCTGTTAATATTCTTGCCACTTTATAATGAAAGTACTGGATGGCACCTGGGGACCTGAAAATAGAAAAGGGGCTGGAATCCCATAATAGGGTAGTTGATGCCTAGGAGTTGTCTCAAGGATTAGACACCCTATGGAAAGTGCAGCACACACGGCCTGCAACATAGAGTTTGGGCCAATTTGAATGTATTGGGTCCCCCAGAAAAAGCCATATTCTTTGATGAAATCTAGTGTGGGCAGACATATTAGTGTTGATTAGATTGTAATTCTTTGAGTGTTTCCATGGAGATGTGACCCACCCAACTGTGGGTGATAACTCTGATTGGATAATTTCTACAGAGGCATGGCCCCGCCCATTCAGCATGGGCTTTGATTAGTTTACTGGAGCAATATAAGCTCAGACAGAAGGAGCAAGCTTCCTATAGCCAAGAGGGACACTTTGAAGAATGCACAGGAGCTGAGAGAGTAGCTGCAGCTGAGAGACAGACATTTTGAAGATGGCCATCGGAAGCTGATGCACACATTTTGGAGAACACCATTTTGAAATGAAACCTGGGAGCAAGCAGACACAGCCACGTGCCTTCCCAGCTAACAGAGGTTTTCTGGATGCCATTGGCCATCCTCCAGTGAAGGTACCTGTGCTGGTTTGAATGTATTATGTCCCCCAGAAAAAGCCATACTCTTTGATGCAATCTTGTAAGGCAGACATATTAGTGGGCATTAAGTCAGAACATTTGGATTAGGTTGTTTGCATGGCTATGTGCCCCACCCAACTGTAGGTGATAACGCTAATGAGATATTTCTATGGAGGTGTGGCCCCACCCATTCAGGGTGGGCCTTGATCAGTGGAGCCATATAAATGGGCTGACAAACAGAAGGAACTCAGTGCAGCTGCGAGTGATGTATTGAAGAGGAGCTACAGCCAAGAGGAACACTTTGAAGAAAGCACAGAAGCTGCAGATGAGAGACAGTTTGAAGACAGCCATTGAAAGCAGACTCTTGCTCCGGAGAAGCTGAGAGAGGACAAATATCCCAAGCACAACTAAGAGTGACATTTTTGAGCAACGAAGCCTAGAGAGGAACGTCCTGGGAGAAAGCCATTTTGAAACCAGAACTTTGGAGCAGATGCCATCCATGTGCCTTCCCAGCTAACAGAGGTTTTCCGGACACCATTGGCCATCCTCTAGTGACAATACTCGATTGTTGATGCGTTACCTTGGACACTTTATGGCCTTAAGACTGTAACTGTGTAACCAAATAAATGCCCTTTATAAAAGCCAGTCCATTTCTGGTGTTTTGCATTCCGGCAGCATTAGCCAACTAGAACAGTACCCAACTGCCTATGTATTACCTTGGACACTTTATAGCCTTAAAGACTGTAACTGTGTAACCAAATAAACCCCCTTTTATAAAAGCCAATCCATTTCTGGTATTTTGCATTCTGGCAGCATTAGCAAACTGGAACAGAGCTGTTAAGTCAAAGCAATTTCTTCTTCACTCCCCTTTCACATTATAACAAACTTCACAGAATGATCCTAGTGAAAACATATTAGGGTGGCTAGTTTTTAAAGGTCTCACAGTGTTGTTATTTATAATCTCAAAGAATGCTTATATAATACTTAGATAAAAATAAAAATTAATAAAAGATAAACTACAAATATTGCGGACAACACACCATATGTGATGGCTAATTTCATGAGTCAGTTTGACTAGGTGATGGTTTCCAGTTGTTTGGTCAAGCAAGAAATGGACTGAGGGTATTTCATAGATTTAAACCATTAGTCAGTTGATTGTATCTAAGGCTGATTACACCTACAATCAACAAAGGAAATTGCCTTTCGCAACGAAAGAAGGTTCATCCAGTCATTTGAAGGCCTTAAAGGGAGATTTAAGGATTTCAGGAGTCAGAAAGAAGAATTTCTAGCTCTACTTCAGCAGCCAGCTTCTCATAGGGAAATCATCAAAACTTTCACTGGAGTTCCCAGCTTGTGGCCTGCTATATAGAATTTGGACTTGCCAATCCCCACGGTCACATGAGCCAATTCCTATAATAAATCCTTTAATATTTGCACACACACATACACACATGCACACACTGCACATAAGCATATACATACACACACACACACATAGATGTACATTGGTTCTGTTTCTCTGGAGAACCCTAATACACCATGTGAAGGTAAACATGATGCCATAAAAGGCTTTTTTCCTGGATTTCAGGAAATTTACCACCTAGTACAAAATTGCCTCAATCATAGAGGCGGATGAAAGAAAACTGAATTGGAATCAGAAGATCTGGGTTTTTTTCCAGATTCTTGCATTTATTAGCTGTGTGTTCTAGAGCAAGTTGGTTAACCTCTCTGAGCTTCTGGTTTTTCATCTCTAAAGAATGATGACATCACCTGTGTAGGAAGTGATTATGGGTGGAGCAGAAAAGACAGTCCTGGCAAAAGACCCCGGCACTGGCACAGAGTTGGGCCTTATTAAACATCAGTTCACTCTAAATCTTTGTGAGTCACACTGAATGTCATAGGTAACTCCAACTGACAAAGGGACACTCCCTTCTTGCAAGACAAGAAACAGAAATAAAAGATAGATGATAGATGAATAGATTAGATAGACAGACAGATAGATAGAATGATACAACAAATACAGCAAAAGATAAAATTGGTGGATCTAGGTTTCTGGGAGGGGGGCTTACGTTTGAGTTCTCTGCATGGATTTTGTAGCTGTCCTGTAAGTTTGAAATTATTTCAAAATAAAAAGTTTAAGAAAAAAACAGAGATACAAACATATTGAGTATTATTCTATATATAATGTTCAATACAAACCTGTACAAAACAGACACTTAAGGAAGGAATGAAATTATTCCTACTACTAAAACACTCTTCCCTTTATTTAAAGATGCTATGACACAAGTCCTCCATGGTGTGCATGGGTGTGGTGGTTGAGTGTGCATAAAATGTATGTGTATGATTACATACGTGTACACATAAGCCATCTTTTTATACCCTCATCCTTTTGAGAGATCATCAATATCCCACATTAAATGAAACACTTTACTTAACTATAACAATCCTGAGTAAAAAAGGAGGAAAACTTATTTTTGAATCAGTGTCTACACTTCCTTTGCTTTTGCTTCACCTCACTCCACCTTTCGTTCACACAAGTCAGGGCAAGGAAGGAAAGCGTGGAGAGCAGGCTGTGTTGTTTACTAATTAAGCAGCTCTTACTCAATTCCTTCTTCTCCTTTCCTCACTCCCACTGTTAAGCTTATTGGCCCTTCTCTGAGAACTATAATACAAGGAGATGGAAATCCTTCTCCAGTCTGGGTCTGGGATAAACATCCAATCAGGTCGTGATGGGGCAACAATACACAGAATGGAGGGAGTGTGGTTTTAGACTGGAACACTGAGTGGAAAGAAGGTTCTAGAACCAAGGAGGACTGGATCAGAGCTGGGCAGTTGAAGGAATGTGCTGTTCCTTTAAGGCAGGTGTGGCTGGGGAGTGGGGGGGGATGGGTTGGTGGTTTGAAAACCCTGCCTTCTATGGGCCTTACACCCTACCTGAATAAACAGAAGGTTTATTTATTCAGCTTGTGTCAACACAAATGAGCCTCTGTCCCAGAGGAAGGAAAAATGAGTCTGCTCCTAAAGTATTCAGCTGGCTGCTCTAAGTCCTGGCGACTCAGAGATGCTTCTCCTCCTGTCACGGCAGACAGGTCACATTCCCACTGAAAATGTTCTCCAGGCAAGGCAGCTGCCTTCACTTTGTTTCCACATCTTTTTCGATTAGGCAGGCAGGGGGAGTGATGCAATGGGAAAAGAGGATCAGGAAAATTGTTCAAACCCTACTTTGTTTCTACAACTTGCTAGCTGTGAAAAGAAGCTTCTTCACCTATTTGGTTTGCTTTCCCAGTCTGGAAAACGAAAGGCTATCTTTTGACAATGCTCATCATTTCCAAAACATTTATAATTCTAGAAGAGATGATATAAAATTTTGAAATTAAGATTCTTGTTATTAAGTTAGGACAAATTAAAATAAAGTATATGACTTAAGATGACAGAGGAAAAAAAACAAATAAATCAAAAGAAAATGGAGAAGGAAAGATTTTAAAGACATATAACCAGAAACTGAGTTAGAAAATAGAAGAATGGATGAAAGTAAGATGTGATTCTCTAAAATGACAATAAAATTGGTGTATACCCAGAAGATCTGAAAGCAGTGAGACAAACAGACATTTGCACACTGATGTTCACAGCAGAATTGTTCACATTTGCTAAGAAATGGCAACAACCCAAGTGTCCTTCAGCAGACGAGTGGATAAACAAAA
>PVKY010009112.1:0-13543 GCA_004027775.1 Bradypus variegatus
TGGGTATGAGAAGGGGCACTCTCCACGCCAGACACCGAGGCACTAGTCCACACCACTCCCGTCTTATCTGCTGCCGCTCCCGGTCTCCAGACACCAAGTCCCTGTTTCCCCGCTCCGCCGCATGGCCGAGGTACTAATCAGACTCACTCACTCGTTTCAGAATGCAGACTTCTGGTTTCGCCAGATGGACGATCCCTGTGGCTTTAGCAGACCTTGTACGGCTGTTGCTACTTTGGAGGTGACGTTCTGGGTCACTTTCTGGTTTTTATTCATTGTTTTTCACGGAGGTGTCTCCTTGCTTTGTCTCACCTAGCCGCCATCATAGGTTCTCTCCAGTCCCTTCTTTTTAATTCAATTTTATTGAGATACATTCACATATCATACAATCATCCAAAGTGTGCAATCAGTTGTTCACAGTACCATCATATAATTGTGCATTCATCACTCCAATCTATTTTTTGAACATCTTCCTTGTACCAGAAAAAGTAATAAGAATAAAAAATAAAAGTCAAAAAGAACCCCCAAATCATGCCCCCCACCCTATTTTTCATTTAGTTTTTTGTCCCCATTTTTCTACTCATCCATCCATCCACTAGATAAAGGGAGTGTGATCCACAAGGTTTTCACAATCACACTGTCACCTCTTATTAGCTGCATTGCTATACAATTGTCTTCAAGAGTCAAAGCTACTGGGTTGCAGTTTGATAGTTTCAGGCGTTTACTTCAAGCTATTCCAATGCATTAAAACCCAAAAAGCATTATCTATATAGTGCATAAGAGTGCCCACTAGAGTGACCTCTCAACTCCATTTGAAATCTCTCAGCCACTGAAGCTTTATTTCGTTTCATCTCGCATCCCCCTTTTGGTCAAGAAGATGTTCTCAATCCCACGATGCCGGTCCAGATTCATCCCTGGGAGTCATATCCTGTGTTGTCAGGGAGATTTACACCCCTGGAAGTCAGGTCCCACATAGAGGGGAGGGCAGTGAGTTCACCTGCTGAATTCAGCCAGTCCCTTTTGAGACAGAGGAGAAAACCTCCCCAGAAAGTGGAACTCAGGTGTCTGGGGGGAACCAGGAAACAGAGGCCTCCACCCTTCCTCACACACAGCCCCAGCCCCTGGTTCCCACTGTGCCTCCCTACCTGGGACCCCACCAAGAGCCTGTCTCCAAAGTACACTGCCCTTGAGAGTTCCCAGAGGGCCTCTGGGAGATGAATAGGCCCAGTGAGGCGGGTTTGATGGGCCTGTGCCACGGAGGAGGCACCCACGGGGCTCTGACGGCCTGAGGATGGAAGTGGGGGTATTTATGTCCCACTCCGCTGGCCAGGATCAGGAGCTCAGATTCCTGCTGTCTCCACCAGCCACCTGTCCCTCAGTGGTGCCTAGAACAGGACATGGGTGGATGGGAAGCAAGGGACAGCCCTTGGGGATTGGGGAGCAGCCAGGACCCGGATGCGGGTCCCTTCTAGTGTTCCCGGCAGGAGCCAGCAAACAAGACTAATAGCTGCCTCCCAGCCCCCCTCCCTCCCAGGGACCCAGGCCCTCAGCACCCTGCTCCCCAGCTGTCTCCCTTCAGGACACCACCCTTCTAGCACTGAAGTTTCCAGGAGGCTCCCAGGGCACAGCCACCAGCTGTTCTCACACTCCTCCCAGGACCCAGGCGTCCAGGCTTGCTCCCCACCCTTCCCAGGTCCTCAGGGCTTGTGATTCTTCCAGGCCCTAAAATCATCAGATTCCGGGAAGTCAGCAACATTTGCCTGGCAACCAGCACAGGGTGTGGCCTAGGAGCCAAGAAACTTCACTATAAAGCCCAGCCCACAGGAGGGCCCTACAGCTCCAGGGACCTGCAGGTGAGAACATCTGGGAGCCCCTTTGGAAGTGGGACATCAGGCCCCCTCCTGATGCCCTCGGCTCCAAGCCTCCCTTTCCCACCCCAAACTCATGGGGCATCTGGTTCTCTACCCTCGTCCCTGGATGCTGCCCTCCCTACCCCATCCCCAGACTCGCTGGACATCCAGCTCCCCAACCACACTGCCCCTTGGATACTGGGCCCTTCTGTCCTCTCTGGGATCCTGTCTCCAAGGGAGGAGCAGACCAGCCTAGCCTGATCCCTCTCTTTCCCCCCTGCAGAAATGGGTTCCCTGTGGAGCTGGTGGATGCTCTGGGCCGGAGCCACTCTCCTGTGGGGTAAGTGCATCTGTCCTTGCCCCAATCTGGGGAACTACGCCTGCCGGGGTCAGCTTCCTCCACGTACCCATCTCCCCAGCGTCACCCCCAGGCTAGCTGAGATGGGAGAGGAGACCCTCAGGTTCCGCAGAGAAATGGGGCAGAATTCACCCATTCACTCTACTCTTGAGGGAAACTGGTGAAAACCTCAGTCCCCGAATTCAAGTGATGCTATAACTACCACTTTCTTGGTTTTCTGCAACTCAACTCGGGTTTTGACACTGAACCTTCATTCTGCTGGGGTGATGGAAAATGTTCACTAAAGTCATTTTTGGAGGGCTTTGTCCCCAATTCTCCTCTGGTTGTGCACCTGCCTCATCTTAGGTGGAGCTAAAACCTGGGGGAGACGGGGACATCTGGCCCTCTGGTCACCCTCCATCTAGATGACTGTGAAATGCCCACTGTCCCAGATCCCCTGGCCCCCTGGGAACTGGCATCTGTTTCAAGGCTCCTCTGAGTCTGCAGACAGGCTTCTATCAGTCCCACCCTCTCTCCAAGCCTGTTTAGCCCCCACTCTCTCTCCCCTCAGCCTTGGGGAATCTCTTCCTGGTTGGGGGTGTTGAGACGACCCTTCCCCTTGATTTCTGGGAGGCACTTTGTCTCCACACTCCCAGAACCCCCTTCTTCCCTTTGCCCCTTCCCATAAACCCTCAAGTCCTATTAAGACAGAAATCACACACTGGCAGATGAGTCCAGCCAGTCTGGGCCCCGAACAATTTTGGGTTGGAGATTTCACATGAGACTTCAGATTGCCAGCTTCTGTTGAAAAAATGGGAAGATCTGGCATTAAAAACAAACAAACAAAAAAACCCAAGGCCATAATCCTTCATAAAAACAATAGGCTGAAGCTAGTAGCCCCAACCCACTTTAGAAGGCATGTGTGAGGGCTCCAGCTGCCACAGCCCCCCTCTGCACTGTCTCCCACATTTATATGACTTGCTTGGCCCCTTCAGAATCTGAGTTTGAAACTTCAGGTATCAGGCAAGGGGTTAGCTCTCCGAGGGGGGGACTGGATAAACGAACCCACAGCTGTATCCTCTCACCCCAGAGTTGACCCAGGAGGCCTCAGTGGAACCCAGGAATGCTGGTGGGGAAGAATTCCTCACGGCCTTCCCGCAGAACTACCAGCCGGGGTACAGCGTGGCCCACCTCCACCTCCTGATTTCCAGCCTGACTGACAGATCTGCCTCCGTCACCGTCCTCAGCCAGGCGGACAACAAGACGCAGAAGGTCACAGTGAAGCCTGGGCAGTCAGTTGTGGTCAACATCAGCTCCAAGGCTGAGCTGATCGGCAGCAAGACTTTCCAGAGCGCGGTGGTGGTCCACTCTGACCACAGCATCTCTGTGCAGGCCATAAACTCTAAGCCCAACACGGCGGAGGTGACGCTGCTGTGGCCTGTCCACGCCCTGGGCACCGAGTACTTTGTGGTCACACCCCCCGGCTCCTCAGTCAGCAACCTCAAGGAGTTTGCGGTGGTGGCCGGGGCACTGGGTGCCTCGGTCAGCATCCAGCTGAAGGGGGCAGTGATGTTTAAGGGCAAGTTCTACCCAATGGGCAGTACCTTGAACGTGGCCCTGGACCCCTACGCTGTGGCCCAGCTGCAGAGCACAGCTGTTCTCACGGGATCCAAGGTGACGGCCAGCAGCCCCGTGGCCGTCCTCTCTGGCCATAGCTGTGCCCAGAAACACACAAGCTGTGACTACGTGATGGAGCAGCTGTTGCCCACCTCCGCCTGGGGCACCCACTATGTGGTGCCCTCTCTGGCCAACCAGGCCCGCTACGATCTGGTCTATATCATGGCCAGCCAGGCCACGAAACTGACCTACAACCACGGGGGCACCGCCGGCTCCCGTGGGCTGCAGACGGGTGACGTGGTAGAATTTAAGATCCGGCCATCCCATCCACTCTACGTGTCCGCAGACAAGGGCATCCAAGTCCTGCTGTTTGGCACAGGTGCCACGAAGGACGACGTGACCTACGACCCCTACCTGGTCCTGGTCCCGGACGTGGCATCTTACTGCCCTGCCTACGTGGTCCAGACTATGCCCGACTCTAGGAGTTTGGCCCTGCTGGTGGCCAAAACGAAAGCTACCAAGGAGCTGACAATGGATAGGCAGGCCCTGGGGGCCAAGCTCACCTGGGCGGCTGTGCCAGGCAGTGAGTTCTCTTATGCTGAGGTGGATCTTGGCACTGGCAGCAGGACCTACAAGGCCCAGGCCACTGATGGCTTTGGCCTGCTCACCTTCGGGCTGTCCCACAACGTGGGCTACGGGACAGTAGCCACCTGCCAGCGTGAGTGATGGCAAACATCCCTGGCCACCTAGGGCCCTGTCTGTACCCTCTCTTGCTTTTCCCTCTTTCCTACTCACCTGCTCCTCTGTGGCTTTCTGGCTTAGCTGGGCTGTCCCCCATGCCATCTCCATCCTCCGTGACATGCTCGCTTAAGGCTTCCCAGCCCCTCCTACCCCCCAACTTGCCCAGGGATGATATTCTAAATATTTAACAGCCAGTGTGACCCGGGGCACTGACCAGGCAGAAGAGATGACATCCAGAGCACTGCAGGGGATCCCAGAAGCCCCCACCTTGTCCTCCAGCATCGTGCTTGCCATTGCTGGGTTTGGGGGAGAGGCTCCTGGGATGAGCTAGAATGCCAAGGGGCAGGGAGATCTTGGTGGGGGCTTAGGTCAGTCACTTCTTACCAACCGTTTTGGAAATATTTTTGATGTTTTAGCAACTGATACAGCTGTACCAGTTGCTAACTGCAGCTCCCCCCAACTCATATAGGAAAGATTACGGCTAAACTCAGGTGATCTAAAAGTTAATAGTAATAATGACTTTCATGTTGGGGGGCAGGGGGTGTCTCTCAATGTCCCAGATACCTATCATTCTAGGTGCTTCACATTTTAACATAGTTAATCCCCAGGACCTGGCCCCTGGCCACCATGTGTGACCTCAGGCTCAAGCCTGTCAGGGAGTTGTCACCAGGCGGTGCTGCGTGGCGTCTGAGGGCACAGAGGCTAGAACAGAGTGCCCAGGTTCAAACCCCAGCTCTGCCTGTACAACCATGGGCCTCAGTTTCCACATTTGTAAAATGGGTCTAATAGCTGCACCCACCTTGCAGGGTTGTAGTGAGGGGTGAATGAGTTAACATTTGTAAAGCACTTAGAGGGACATCTGGCAAGTGAATAGGGCTATGTAAGGGGTGAGCTGTTATTACAAGGGGTCAAAAGGCAAGAGCGTTTGCAAAGTGGGAGGTGGTGGAGGAAGGGCTGTTTTCTTCTTCTGTATCACCACCCACCCAAGGTAGGACACTGAAGTTCACAGCACTGGAAAAAAAAGCTTTGTCCCACCCTGGGGCATGGAAGCCACCAGACTTCAAGGGACCACTTTGGACTTGAAATGTGAGGACACTAGGTAGAATGGGGGAGGGGTGGGTGATTAGTTACAATAGGTGACATTCTATTATCGGTCAGGATTCAGTTGCAAACCCTGCCTATTTTTTAACTTATTTAAACCTGACACCCCCATCTCCAAATGTCCCTACAGGGATGGTATTATCATCCTTGTGTTATAAACAAGGAAACTGAGGCACAGAATTTGAATAATTTGCCATCACAAAATTCTTTGAGCAAAGATTGGAACCTTCCAGCCTGACACCAGTCATTTCCACTCTACAGAACGGCCTCTGTCTTCCATTTTCTGCCCTTAAAAAAACAAGCAAACAAAAAACCCTTAGCCTTTTAACCCGGGTGGAAATGTAGGAAGGGGGGTAGGGTGGGGGGGACAGGGAGAAAACAAACATAAATTAGCATTTCAACGACTGCTCCTACCTTCCTACTCTGCCTTTCTGCATTCTGAGCTTTGCAGGAAGCTGAGCTTTGGGCTGAGCTTTGCTGCAGAAAACAAAGTTTTTAACTGGGGAATCCGAAAACTCTGGGTAGCTCGCTCTGCGACATTCCAGACCTGTTTCCCCACCTCTAAACTGGGCAATTGTGAGCAAACTGCCCAGACTCCCCACAGCGGGTGAGATCCAGGATTCCACCCCCCCTCCGTGGACACGCCTGACTTTTTCTCCCTTTCCGCTCCGTCCTCCCCTCCCCAGCCTCCCCAGCCGCCGCTGGGCGTTTCCCGCGGGAGACTTCGGCCACCTGCCGCGCCCAGGGGGATCCCCACTACACCACCTTCGACGGCCGCCGCTACGACATGATGGGCACGTGCTCCTACACGCTGGCCGAGCTGTGCGGCACGGACGAGAGCCTGCCGGCCTTCTCCGTGGAGGCCAAGAACGAGCACCGGGGCAGCCGCCGCGTGTCCTACGTGGGCTTCGTCACCGTGCGCGCCTACAGCCACTCCGTGTCGCTGGCCCGCGGGGAAGTCGGCTTCGCCCGGGTGAGTGACCCCCGGGAGCCGTCAGTCTGAAGGCGGAGGCAGGGCCCCGGTGTCAGATCCCAAACCCGAGCCCTTTGCCCATGGGGTGGGGGGTGCCGGGAAGTAGGGGAAGGAAGGGGCCAGGAGGAGATTTGAAAATCAGTGGTAGAACCTTAAAAACCCTTCGTCCTGCAATTCCACTTGTAGAAATTTTAAGGATGCAGAGTGATATGGTTGTAAAAAACAGCATATACCATTATGGTTTATAATTGCAAAAGAAAAAAAAAAGGCACTATCTAAATATCCAACAGTGGGGGATTTCTTAAGTGACAGAATCCAGAAGTTTATTGAGCACCTGCTAGGAGCCAGGTGGGATTTCTTAGCACTTTCCATGCGTGAATGCATTGAATGCTCACAATTGCATGGGAATAGGCACTAGTATTAACACGTTCAGATGGGGAAACTGAGGCTGAGAGAGGTGAGGGACTTCCAAGGGCTTTAATCTGGGAACACTGACAAGCTGGTTCCTGCATCTCCTAGGCTGTACGGATCCCTGCTCAGCCAATAGAAAGAACAGGCTAAAGTGATCACTGCCTTTTTCTCTCCCAACATGTTATGAAAATGTTCAAACATCCAGAAAAGTTGAAGTAATTGTGCCATGAAAACTTATATGCCCCATCACCTGGATTCTACAGGTGACATTTTACTCTTATTACTTTATCACATGTCCATCCCTCTGTCCATTCAACAATTTCTCATTTTTTGATGCACGTAAAATTAAGTTCGAGACATCAGTCCATTTCACACCTAAACACTTCAACATGGGTGTCACTAACTATATTACATAGCTGGGGAGGGACGGGGGTTGTATAAGGATGTTTTGAAAAATACCTGCACGCAACAACTAGTGGGGTTTCTAATCATATGTGCAAATTTGAATCTAATCTATATTGCTCAGCATTACGCCAAAAGAATTTTGCTGCCGTTTAACATTCTACATGATCATAATTTTAAAGGGTGAGTTATACGGATGTACCAGTCTTTATATAACCATTCACTTGCTGTGAATCTTTATGCTGTTCTAAGTTTTTCTCTATTATAAACCAGTGTCAGAAAGAGAGCTTTGACCATATACATTTTATTTTAAGGAGAGAATCATAGACTTTTTTTTTTTTTTGAGGACAGAGCCTCATAACTGGGTAAATAAATGAATGGATCTATCATATTATCTAGAATACATTATTTTTACAGTTGTTTTCTTTTACCTTTGAGATAAAATTTATATATAATAAAATTCACAAATCTTAAGTGTACAGTTCACTGAGTCTTGACAAATACAAAACCTAAATCCTTATCACAACACAATATTTTCTTCACTCTGCAAAGTTCCCTTATGCCTCTTTCCAGGCAATCCCTGACCCCTACTCTGGAGGCAACCACTGTTTTGATTTTTTTCCACCGTCATTTATATTTGCCTGTTCAAGCATTTTATATAAATGGAATCAAATGCACTCTTTTGTGAAAGGTTTATTTTGTTCAGCATAATGCTTTTGAGATTCATCTATGTTGTTGCAATTATTTTTTTAATAGGTAAAGCACTCAGATGGTTCAAAATAAAAAGGACATACTTTGAAAAATCTTACTCCCACTCCTGTCATCATCTCCCCTCCCCCCACTCCCCCAATTCCCATAGGTAACCAGTTTTATTGAGATTTCTTTTAGGGTTTCTTTACGCCAACACAGGCAAGTATGGCCATATATATCCTTATCTCTTCCCTTTCTTAACAAAAGATAGTGTACTACATGCACTGTTCTGCACCTTACTGTTTTGCATTTTGCAGTACATTCTCGAGCTGTTTCCTGTCAGTGCACAGAGAGCCTCCTCTTTCTTTGTTACAGCTGCACAGTTCTCCATTGGTTGGATGCAGGGTAGTTCCTTTAACTGGTAACTTCTGGATGGACATTCTGCTCCCTGTTGCAAGCAATGTTGCAATGCATATTCTTGTACCTCCTCATTTTGTAAGGGTGCATGCAGATCTGTGAGATCGATAACCAGGTGGATTAAAGTAGGTCTTCTTAGGATCTCAAGGGATTGAGGACAAACTCAGGGGGACGTCCAGTCCCTTGAAATTATGTGCAGAGTTTTGTTCCTGCTGTGCATTTTTCCAGGGAGAGGGGCCATAGCTTTTGTCAGAGCCTCACAAAGACATCAGTGGCTTGAAAAAGAATTTAGGTTTATTAGTAGAATGTATACAAGATGTTTTTAGGAAAAAAGAGGAGTTCATGAAATGGTTACTTCAGTATGGTATCATTATTTTTGAAAATGGATACATGTATTTAAAGGTAGAAAAAATCTGGCAGGATTTATTAATGTGTGTGTGAATGTGTGAGCCTGTGTGCATGTCTACGGCAATAAGGGTGATTTATTTTCTCCTTTTTGCTCGTGCATTTTCTAAGTTTTCTGTAATGCACAAATACCACTTGTGTCATTTACCAATGGGAATCACCAGTCTAAGTGAAAAGACAGATGTGGACAGCCATCCTGAATGGGGATCTGGTGAGGGTGGGGCCCTGGTTTGGCTCAGTCACTGCTGTGTCCCCTGCACAGCCCAGCAAAGAGGGCTCCGGGAGGCTTTGCTGCATGCCTCAATGAATGACTGCTCACCCCGTCTTCGGGCTGTTGCTCACATTGTCCCCTCTCCCTGTCACCCACACACCATCCTTCTGGCTCCCAGCCTTCAGGTCTCCTCTGTGCCATAGCTCAGGGGATATGTGAGGAATGAAGAGTAAGAAAGAGGTGCCTGGGAAGAGACTCAGGGCATTTGCCCAAGATTACCCTCCACCCTCCCTGTTTCCCTGGCTATCTCTTAGCGGTCCTCTAAGGCTCAGCTCAGCTGTCCCTTACTCAGGAAGCCTTTCTTGGCTTCCAAGGTTGGGTCTGGCCCTGTCTGGCTTCCTGTGCCTCCCCCATCCCAACCCTAACCCCTCTGCCTGGTAGGTCGGAGTCATTCAAGAATCCACACAATGCAGCGAATCAAAGTTCTAAGTAGAAAGTTTAAGATTTATTAGAGGAAGAAAGCAGGTGGGAGCCAGTGAAAAGAAAGAAAATGGCTCCGGCTCTCTTTTTGAGAGCTGCATTTTTAAAGAGAAAAAAAGAAAAAAAAAAACGCATTGGGAGGGAAGGGTGTCTGCTGAGTGGTGTCCTGTGCTTGAGGGCTTATCATCTTCTGAGCTGATTGGTTGCTAGGGTTCTGACACTCTTCTTTGAAGTGCAGCTGCATTATCTATTTGGAGCGAGCAGGCCTTTTGGGGGTTGAGGTGCCGCTATGACTGGAGTTTTTAAACAGCCTTCAACCTGTATTTTATGGCAACAACAAAGCAGGCGTCCGCAGTTTGTCGTTTGTCGTTGGGGATCAGGAAATTGCGTGCAGTCTTTCACTCAAGGTGTCCCCCGAGTTACTTTGACTGCTGCAATGGGGAAAAACGCTCCTGGAGTGTCAGAGAGTTTTGACTGAGTGCACGGATTTTGTAGGCTTATGAAGCTGGGCACCGCATTAGCGTGAGCTTAGGTGCCGCGCTGGGGCGGGCTGAGGTGTCCCCAGGACACTGAACAAAACTCTCGAGGGGAGGATCTGGGTAGGAAGACGTCACTTACCTGGGGCCGAATTAGTTGTAGATATTTGAGAGCCGTGAGGGTGAGCCGGCGTTGCGTCAAGGTGGTTTGAACGACCATGTAGTTTGGGGAACTCACACTGCCCTCTCTGGGCTGTCACTGTCTGGCAACAGGTCTGTCTCCCCCTTTAGACTGAGAGCCCCATGAGGGCAAGGCCTAGGGCTGCCTTGCTCACCACTGTGTCCCCAGGATCTCTCAGCCCAGGACCACGCCCAGAGAGTGCCCAGGGAATGTCTACTGAATGCAGCAGTGACCTCATTCAACCCCCACCCAGATTAAAAGACTTGACAGCCCCCAGCCCCCACCTCCAGCCCCACCCCGTCTCATTCACTGGAAGACCAGTCCTCCAGCACATTCTGTGAGCTCCAGATTCAAAATCTTTTACCAGGCACTGTTCTAATCACTGGGGATAAAGCAGTGAGCAAAGCAGACAAAAACCCCTGCCTTTGTGGAGCTGACATTCCAGTGCAGTCAGACAAACAAATATTTAGCAAATTATGTGGAATATTAGAAGGTGAATAGCTATAGGGAAAAAAAAATAAAGCAGGGAAGATGAATAGGGAGAAGGGAGGGGCTGCTGTTTGAAATAGAGTGGCCAGAGAAGATGTCGGCGAGAAAGTGACATTTGAGCAAGGATTTTGTGGGGGGTGAGGGAGTGGGCGGCGTGGACACCTGGGGACGAGCCTTCCAGGAAGGGGAATAGCAAGAGCTGAGATCCAGAGATGGCAAGAGGCTTGCACTGTGACCATAATGGAGGCATCCCAGTGCAGCTGGAGTTGGGGAGCAAGTGGGAGGAGATGAGGCTCCAAGACCAGACCACCCCGGGGGTCTGACCGCCCCCTCCCCGCCCCCTCTGCAGGTTGACAGCCAGCGCTGGCGCTTGCCGGCCTCCCTGGACGAGGGGCGCCTGCGTGTGTACCAGAGTGGGACACGGGCCGTGGTGGAGCTGGACTTCGGGCTAGTGGTCAACTACGACTGGGACTGCCAGGTGTCACTGAGCCTGCCCACGCGCTTCCAAGACCAGGTGTGCGGGCTCTGCGGCAACTATAACGGCGACCCTGCCGACGACTTCCTCACCCCCGAGTTGGAGCTGGCTGCTGACGCCGTGGAGTTCGGCAAGAGCTGGAAGCTGGACGACGGCGACTACCTGTGCCAGGACGGCTGCCAGAGTGACTGTCCCTCCTGCGCCACAGGCCAGGACCAGCACTACAAGGGAGACCGTCTCTGCGGCATGCTGACCCTGTCCAGCGGCCCCTTTGCCGCCTGCCATGGCACCCTGGACCCCCAGCCCTTCCTGCAGGAGTGTGCATACGACCTGTGTCTGGCCAGCGGGGAACGGCTCAGCCTGTGCCGAGGCCTCTCTGCCTATGCCCAGGCCTGTCAGGAGCTTGGCATCTCCATCGGGGACTGGAGGTCACAAGCCCAGTGCCGTGAGTGAGGCCCCGGGTGGACGGTGGGAGCCCATGGTCGGGGGCAAAGGGCCCTTGGGATCTATGTGCTCAACGCAGAGCACCTGTGGTCCAGCCTGGTGCTGGGCAACGCCAGGGACACAGCCATGGCCAAGACAGCCTCAGGTTGGGGCAGGCATATCACTAGGTAGTGATGGCCCAGAGGGGCCAGGGCTGGGACGGGGGAGGCATGGGGAGAGGGGTGGGGGCTGGGATGGGGGAGGTGCAGGCAGAGGGGTCAGGGCTAGGATAGGGGGAATTCAAGGGGACTGTGGGAGAGCAGAGCAGCCTGGGAGATCAGGGGGCTTCCTAGAGAAAGCAATGTCCAAGCTGAGACCTGGAGGAGGGGTTAGTACTGTCTGGAAAGAAGGAAGGGGGACGAGGGTCCCAGGCTGAGGGAACAGCGTGGGCAGGGGTCTGGCATGAGGGGTAGGCAGGGGTGTTCGGAGGCAGAAATCTGAACCTCTGTTCCTTTTCTTACTTCCCTTCCATGCCTCCCTGATGCCTTCTGGATAAACTCCCAGCTCCTTAGTCTACTATCTGTCCTTTTAATCATTCATTCATTCACTAACTCACTCATTCAACAAGCATTCGCTAAGCCTCTATTGGCCCTGTGCTGGTGAGGTTGAGGACACAGAGGTGACCAAGACAGACCTGACCTTGCCCTTGTGGGCAACCAGAGAAATGTTCAGGAGGCAGAAAGAATGGGGGAAGGGAAGAGGAGGCCCAGACCCAGAACCAGGGCTTGAGACTGGGACTCCAGGGAGGTGGTGGGGAGAACAAGTCTGGGGTAGTCACTGAGGCCAGGATAGTGCAATGCAGTCAGCGAAGTAATAAACATGATGCTTGTGGGGTACCTCCGCTGTTACATGGATTAATTCATTTACTCTCACGTAACAACCCTGGGTGGTTAGTGCCATTGTTGTCTCATTTTAAATGGGGCACAGGGGCATTGAGTCACTTGCCCAAGATCACACAGGTAAGAAGGAGAGAGCTAGGATTTGAAACCAGGCCATCAGGCTCCAATGGCCTTGCTTTTTTTTTTTTAATGCAATTTTATTGAGATATATTCACACACCATATAATCCATCCAAAGTATATAATCAGTGGCTCACAGTATCATCATATAGTTGTGCATTCATCACCACAATTTTAGAATATTTTCTTTACTCCAAAAAATAGTAATAATAAATAAGAACACCCAAAACATTCCATACCCCTTA
This sequence comes from Bradypus variegatus, assembly GCA_004027775.1. Classification (NCBI taxonomy): domain Eukaryota; kingdom Metazoa; phylum Chordata; class Mammalia; order Pilosa; family Bradypodidae; genus Bradypus; species Bradypus variegatus. Next base: position 12,940 of record PVKY010009112.1, read on the forward strand.
TCCTCCCTATTACTTTTTTGTCTTTATTTGATTACTCCTCTGCCCATTCACTGGATAAAGGGAGTGTCAGTCACATGGTTTCCACTATCACACAGTCACATGATAAAAGCTATATAGTTATACAGTCATTACCAAGAATCAAGGCTACTGGATTATAGTTAAACAGTTTTAGGAATTTCCTTCTAGCTTTTCTAATATAGTAGAAACTAAGAAGAAATATCTATATACTGCATAAGAATAATCTCCAGAATGACTTCTCAACCCCATTTGAAATCTCCCAGCCACTGAAACTTTATTTTGCCTCATTTCCTTTCCCCCTCCTGATCAGGAAGGCTTTCTCAATGCCATGACGCCAGGGCCACGTGCGCCCATTTGCAGAGTTGGCTTAGTGAGATCCAGTGACCTTGCTCTTAACCACGTGCTGTGCTGCCTGTCCGAGGAACAGACAGTGCAGACAGAGGGGACAGCCAGTGCAGAGCCCCTGGGGTGGGAACCAGAGGAACAGTGAGGAGGCTGCTGTGGCCGGGCAGAGTGAGCCACAGGGAGAGTGAGCCGAGCTGAGGGCAGAAAGGTGATGGGGTAGATCCTGTGGGGTCTTGAGGAC
>PVKY010009113.1:0-13542 GCA_004027775.1 Bradypus variegatus
AAAAAAAAAAAGTAAAATAGCATAGTTAACACTCACCTGAAGTCTGCTGATGTTCTGACTAGCTAGTTTCATCTCTTCTGTCAATGTCTCTTTAGACTTCTCAGCCAAGGCCAGTCTTTTAGAGAGTGCGCGGCACTATTAAATCAGAAAACACTCCATTACCCTGCATGAGCAGCTTCCACAACCAACTTTATTTGAGGGATGATTACTAGAAAACAATCCCCTAAACCAAAAGCCATTCATTCATTCATTTACTACCAAATACAAACTCCCGTTGAATACCTACAGGCATTGTAACACACACTAGAGTACATATAGGAAAGATGGGGTTCCCCACCCTCACCATTTAAAAAAATTTATTAGAGTAATTATAGATTTACAGAAAAATCAGGCAGAAAATGCAGAGTTCCCATATCCTGCCCCCACAATTTTCCTTATTATTTACATTTTGCATTAGTCCTACCCTCATCATTTTAACAATAATTTTAAAAGGTCTACTAACCTACACTCATCAATGTTTTTCTGCTATCTCTAGCCCCATGACAAGAAGAAGCGTCTACCATTAACTAGGATAAGAATGGAGGTGGTTATTTAAAAACCTATCAATGGCTTCTGATGATACAATACGGACTGTAAGACAAAGTCCCTCATTAGAGACCACATTACAGGAACAAAAGAAGCTTTCCAGTCCTACCCTGTAGATTATTTTCTATTTTATACAGAAAAAAAAATGATGTCAGGACTGTAAAGAATTTAGCTGCTTTCTTTGACAGTTCTACCAAACCTAGGCTTCCAGAGACAGAGTAAACCATCAAGAGGAAAAAAGGAAAATTATGTTTCACGTTATTTTTTAAAGAGGGTATACATTTAGAGAGATCACTAAACTTTTCAATAAGACCATTAAGATTGACAACAAGGATCTGTAGAGAAATACTTAAATGCGGTGTCAACATAGCAGGCTCAGACTAACCATTCCAGTAAAGTCATATAGGCGATCACCACTTCCTGTTCACAGATGAGGAAAAACTAGGATAATTTAAAAATTCTTGTAACAAAATTGTGTTGAAGCCACTTGCTAAGATAAACAAATCTCTTGGAAATAAAACAGCCTCAAAAATTCTTCCAGTTAATCATTTCATTCCTTACAAGAGAATTCCAGGACAGTTCAGCCAACTAGATCAACCACCCTCTACTAGCCAAACATGCTCTATACACTCAGCACTGAACTTGACAAAGGAGAAGAGACACTTGCAAGACATGAACCCTCATGAAGATGACAATCAAACCTGGTACACTAACTAACTCAGAAATCAGTTCGGGAACCAAACAAGATATGATTACCTGGAACACTGCATGGCTCTGATAAGAACTACAGCAGTTCCACTGCAAGTCATCCAGTTGGCTGTCTGCCCCCTTTCTGCAGCCCAAAAAGCACTGCCACCATTGATCAATTTATCAAACATGTATTCAATGGATGCTTGGTGAACAGCACTGGATGAAGCACATTATTTATTTTAGCAGGAAAAGAGAGATGCAAAGCCTCTCAGCTTCTAGCAAATGACTTCCTACTAACCTGTTAATCTCTGCAGAACAGGAAGAAAGTATAGATGAAGACAGGCCCCAATAAAGAGTGTTGTCCTTTCTTTTTCAGTTTTGTAAACAATTTTAAACATTCTGTCTCTGCATCCATAACTGACCTTTTAATATAAGGTTTCAAAACAGGCCCCCTTAAAGGTATTCTTGTGTGTAGGACGGTATCCATTCTGTTTTATCACTTGTTTCTTAGACTTTGATATCTGTACTTTCTTTCATTTTCCTTTTCCCTTTTCTACTCTATGTATCATGTATAATTTTTGGTGGTTTTCTTGCATAGGATTTTTCCTAATTCTTTTAAGAAAAGGAACTATTTGGTGAGGAAAGAAGACGACGTAACAAAGAGTAAGATTTTATATCTCCTAAAGGTCATTTTCTCATTATAGAAATTCACATTTTAACAAATTTATTATTTGGAAATTGGAGGAAAAAAAAGAACCAGGCATATTTTGCTTTTTAACTTGCATATATGAGTGCCCTGAAAATCCTTTAATCTGTGAATGTCTAGCTCCCTATAGCAAGTAATCTGTAAAAATAATGCTACAAACATAACTTTCCACTCACCTCAGCATAAAAATGAACTGACTTACTGTCAGCCAGCTGCAGTTGAGATGTAAGCTCCACTATCCTTGCCATGTAGTGATTTTTAATTAAGTCTTCCTGAGATTCCACATCTGGAACCTAAATAGAGCATGAATAAATAAATAAATGCCAGTGAGATGAAGCAGTTCAAAGAAAAGATGACAATGACATTTTGTATGTTTTCATTTGTAATTTGATATAAGAACATGACAGAAACCCTGTTTTCCTGCTGTTTGCAGTATAAAACAATCAAGCTGCTTGCAGGGCAAATCAATGTATATCCCAAATGTTTTCCATGTAACACCTTGCCTATTTCAAAATGAAGTTGTGGCTTCAGAAAACAGAGGAGAAGTATTGGGAAGTCCATTGGTCCATGTTCCTCCACTCAACCTGTATTAGCCACTAAGCTGTCTTTTAAAATCTCCATCTGTCTGACTCCCATGTATTCCTCCCTGGTGAAAAAGGGAAGGGGAAAAGGGGATCTTTATTCTGAGCTCCTGAAACCTGAACATTATTTTCTCCTCCTCAAATTAACTTACAACAATTCTAAGGCTCTTAAACATACTAACAAACTAAACTATCTCTATAATGAACAGTTTGTGACTCTTGTCCCAGACTAATATTTTGACTAATTATTATTAATGACATGCATATATTTTAGTTTCAAAATATATGCAGAAATTCAAGTTTACTTAATTAAAGGCCAAAAAGAAAATGAAAGAATTTACCAACCCACTAGAACTATATTTACCAGCTCACCATACTGAATGGCAAATTGAATGACCAGTGTTCTCTAGATGGTTATTTATATAAAGTTACATGTTCGAAGAATCTAAAATTCAAGAGTACAAACTTATCTGACAAGCAAATCTGACCTCAGTTCAATGTACTTGAGGGATGGGAAGAGCTACCAAGTCAGTACCCATCAAGGCCTCAGAGATCCTCTTCCTCCGCCTGCCTGCTGGGCACCAAGGCCGCAGGGGCTGGCAGGAGGACCAGCAGAGCTTGCAGCCTCACATGCACACCAGTGAGCCAGTGGCTGAGCTCACGCCACGCCTTGGCAAACTTCCAAGTCAAGTCACTCAATGAGGCGATTACAAAATAGGGCTATAATTTGTTGGCAACAGTTAAAATAGAACCAGAGACAAAAGCAACATGGATCCACCAAAGGCATGGAAAACACTGGCCCCATATCTGTAAGCTCTGTCAGAAGACACAACTAGACACAGAAGACTTTCGCAGGACTTCCTCAGCAAACATGCTGTCAGGTATTTACTAGCAAACAATGCAACGCCAAGCACATATTACCTTGCTGTCAGATGTCTTGGTTAAAATTCCAATCTAGAACATAGGGGGAAAAAAGATCTTTACAACAAGTTTTTTACATTTCAAACACTATTGTTCAATGAATATGAACTGTAAAATATCGCACCTGCAGTCCTTTGTCTTCTCAGTTCACACTAGGTTTTAAAGAGCACTGGGAGTGGAGCCCTAGGAGACTACCCTTGGATGTTCTTTTACTAGAAGGATCATATGCTGATATACTGCATTTGCTATTTTTGCCATGAGGTAGTGATGAATGATAATAATCATCACTAGACACTCTATCAAAATGTTGATTAGCCATTTTCACTGAAACCAATATATCATCTGGAAAGAGAGAGGAGATTAACTCTTGACCCCACCTTTTCATTCCTACACCTATTTCCAAAGGAGTAGCCAAGAAGGGGTAAAGATGGTTTATGGTGATCATAATAACTAAACACCAGAACAGAAAAAACAAATAATAAACACTCTGGCTGAAAGTGCCAAAGGGTAAAAAAGATGCTACACCTTTGGTATAATATTATGACATCAGTAAGAATTAATTTCAAATTTAAATTAATGAAAATGCAATTTTAAATGCATCAAAGTGCTGTCAGATTTTTTAAAGCTTGCTTTTTTGGATTTCGATTTCAAAAACTAATAATCATGAATACTGAATTCATGTTATTGTTCCATGTGGAAGGACATAGGCTTGGATGCAATGATTAAGGAAACTACTGGAAATTCCATTTCAATGGATTCTGTTAATTAGAGATGAGAGCCAATAAACTGTTTTCACAGATTTCAAATAACACCCTTAAGAGTACGACTCTGAACAGTGTATTGAATGACTGTATGCTAATGAGTTATGCCCAGCCCACTGTGTTTATATTTTTTTTCTGAAGAGGCTTAATTTTCTACTCACTGAAGAAGGAGTAGCGATTATTCTTTGCCTTTCAGTAAAAAACTGCTTACAGTAACTCACCAATTATTTCATTTTATATATTCAAATATGACTGGGTTTGGTGAAAAAACTGCAATGACGCATTCATTCTGCCTTTACTTCTCATCCTCTCAACCTGTCCCCCTTGGGTAATGATTTTCGAATGTGATATGGCACACAACCTCTCAAAGGAAGGGGATTATATAAATGAAAGTAACAGTTATATTATATATATAATTTCAACATTTTCACATATGCTACTAATGAGAGTATAAAATGATGCAGCCTTTTAAGAAAATAATTTGGCAACAAAGATAAGGAACTTAAAAACATTCACGCCTTTTCACCCAGTAATTTCAACCCTGAGAATATACCCCAAAAAAATCATCTGAAATGCAAAAAGAATATTATGCATAAAAATGAGATTTATTTAGAATGGTAACAATTATAACCAATGTGCAATCATAGGTAAACTAAGGTATATCCATATGGAGCTTTATGGAATCAATAACTAAGCTTATATAAGTCTAATAACAGGATACATGCTTATGTATTAACACTGTGCTAAAAGATTTCAAATGTTATCTTGTACAGTCTCAATCTCAACCACGTAAAAAATTTTGTAGAAAAAAATGTTAACAATGGTGGCTTGATTACTTAAGAAAATAGGATACATTTTTTTCTTTTTTCACTCATTTTTTTAAATTATCTATATCGGGTATGAATTATTTTTATACTTAGAGATAAATATTTTAAAATTCTATTAATACCAAGTAATGCTTTTCAACTCCAGTAAAAGATGGAAAAAATTTGTATGCCTATTTTTTTTCCTTCTTGAGGCTACTGCTATCTTTTTTTTGTTTGTTTTTTGGTTCTTCTACCACATATAATTAGAGAAAGAAGGGGAGATGTTGTGTTTTAACATTCCATGGGATGAGATATATTACGGTAAGAATTAAAAACTAGTCAACCATATCTAAAATTAAGCCAAATATTCCAACTACTCCTCAACTAGAGAACACTGAGTTATTTGATACAGATACGGTTTTTGCAGTCACTTTTTTTTATTTAGAAATAAATTCAAAGTTATAGGAACAGTTGCAAAAACAATACTAAATACTAACCCCATACACAGAATTCCATCATACCCTGACCCCCCTACCCCGATAGCCCAATCCACCAACTTTAACATCCTGTCACATTGCTATTTCTTTCCCTCCCTCCCTCCCTATCTATCACCCATCATCTATTGATCTGTCTTCTGAACATATGAGAACTAGCTACACACATCCTTGAACAAACACTATAGTTCACATATATACTTCCCATGAGTAAGAACATTCTTTTACGCAATCCCATTAAGTGCAGCTAAGAAGTACAAGAGATTCAACAATGATACAAAGTTTACATTCTATATTTCTTTTTCCTTATGTCTCAACTGTGTCCCTTTGAGCCTCCTGTCCTCCAACCTCCAATCCCATCCAGGTTCATCCTTGGCATTTGATTGTCATCTATTTAGACTTTTTTTATTTTATTTTTAATTGTGGAAACATATATACAGCCTAAATCTTCCCATTCCACCCCCTCCCTAGCCTTCCATTAGTGGGATTAATCACATTTAGAATGTTGTAATGCTCTTTCCCACCATCCATTACTAGAAATTTCCCTTCACCTCAGCAGCAACCCTACACTCATTTCTTAACTCCCCATTGGTCCTTCCCCCATTTCTCTTAACCCATACTCTATTTTTCATCTCTATGATTATATTCTCTGACAATTTCTTTGTGTTTACTGTGGGGCTTAAACTTAACCTCTTAAATCCATAACAATCTTGTTTTTCTTTGAAACCACCTTCACTTCAATAGGACATATAAACTATGTTCCTATACTCCTCCATTCCCCCACCTTTATATAGTTGTCTAAAATTACATATTTTACGTTGAGTTCAAAACCACTGATTTGTCATTAGAGTTTGTATGTATGGAAGTAAATAGTGGAGTTACAGTTCAAAAATTATTGACTTCTATTTGTACTCCATTGTGGTTGGAGAATGTGCTTTAAGTATATTCAAAAAAATTTTTTTTTAATTTATTGGGGCTTGTTTTATGTCCCATCTTATGGTCCCTTCTATAGAAAAATCCGTGATTACTAGAGAAAAATGAGTGTCCTGGTGATTTGGGATGTAAGGTACTATACATGTCTGTTAAACTTCTCTATATCTCTTTCTCCTTTCTTTGTTTCTCTGTCGGTAGGGCTCCCTTTAGTATCTGAAGTAGGGCAGGTCTTTTATTGGCAAACTCTCTCAGCATTTGTTTGTCTGTGAAAAATTTAAGGTCTCCCTCAAATTTGAAGGAGAGTTTTGCTGGATAAAGTATTCTTGGTTGGAAATTTTTCTCTCTCAGAATTTTAAATATGCCATGCCACTGCCTTCTCGCCTTCATGGTGGCTACTGAGTAGTCACTACTTAGTCTTATGTTGTTTCCTTTGTATGTGGTGAATTGCTTTTGTCTTGCTGCTTTCAGAACTTGCTCCTTCTCTTCAGTATTTGAGAGTCTGATCAGAATACGCCTTGGAGTGGGTTTATTTGGATTTATTCTATTTGGAGTTCGCTGGGCATTTATGCTTTGTGTATTTATACTGTGTAGAAGGTTTGGGAAGTTTTCCCCAACAATTTCTTTGAATACTCTTTCTAGACCTTTATCCTTCTATTCCCCTTCTGAGACACCAGTGAGTTTTAAGTTTGGATGTTTTATTTTATCTGTTGTATCCCTGAGATCCATTTCAATTTTTTCGATTTTTTTCCCCATTCTTTCTTCTGTTCTTTCATTTTCTGTTTTGTGGACTTCTAGGACACTGAGACGTTGTTCAACTTCCTCTAATCTTGTATTGTGAGTATCCAGAGTCTTTTTAATTTGGCCAACAGTTTCTTTTATTTCCATGAGATCTTCTATTTTTTTATTTACTCTTGCAATGTCTTCTTTATGCTCTTCTAGGGTCTTCTTTGTGTCACTTATATCCTGGGCCATGGTCTTCTTGATGTCCTTTAAATCCTTTGTCATGTTTTCGTTCCTTGATTGTAGTTCTTTGATTAATTTTGCCAAGTATTCTGTCTCTTCTGATATTTTGATTTGGGAATTTGGAGTTGGATTCTCCATATCATCTGGTTTCATCATATGCATTAAGATTTTCTGTTGTTTTTGGCCTCTTGGCATTTGCTTTGCTTGATAGGGTTCTTTCAAGTTGTAAAAAAAAGATACCAATCTAATTTTTCAGAAACACCATTGGGTGGCACACACTTTCTCTAACTAACCAGCAGGTGAGTCACCTACACCCCTCAAGTCAGTTCTCAACCTTGTCCCCATGGTGTGTAGGGAAATGATTCTTGTGGGGTTCAGTTGGAGAACTCAGTTTGGGTGTGTTGCTGAAGCCATCTGCCCTGAATGTCGGGCGTGTGTACAGGTGGCCAGGGAGGAAGGGCACCTTTAATATTCAAATCCCCAGGTTCCCAGAGATTCAAGGCCACCCTAAGAGTCTAAGCCTTCATTTCATTTCTGCCCCACACCCTCTCTCTCACTGTCCTGCAAACCACCGGACTTGGTGTAGTGTCCCTGGGTTCTCTGAGCAGGACCCCCTCTCAGCTGCGATCCTCTAGGACCTCTGCTGAGGGAATGCTGTGCTACATCACCAGTGTGTGCTGCCCCTCAAGGGAAGCCCTGGACCGCCGGGCCGTGCAGGGACACTCTCAGTCTGATGCAAAATGGCCGAATGGGGCATCTCAACAACCCCCCTCCTCGCACAGTTCCTCCTTCCCAGCTCCGGGACGACTGGCGGGGCTCTGGGCTATGGGCACAGCCCCGGGCAGGAGTTTATCCAGGCCTCCAGGGAGCCAGCTGCTAGCCACGGGGTTTCTTTCTGCTTTCGGCTCTCCCCTCCGCTCCCCCGGCCCCGAGGGTATCTGCTGCGGGGTATCTTCCAGGCCAGACACCAAGAAGCCGGCCCAGCCCCCTCTTGCTGTGTTTTACTGCTTGGTTCCCACTATCGCAACTGCAGCCGCTCCTGGTTTTTTCCTTTTTTTTTTTTAAAGGAGCCAGTCAGTCTCCAAACGCCAAGCCCTGGCTTCTCCACTATGCCGCGCAGCTGCAGGTCTTCCAGCCAGCTTACTCACTCATTTCAGAATGCAGACTCCTGGTTTCACCAAGTATATGGCCCCTGTGGTACTAGGAGACCTTGCCCAGCTGGTGCATCACTGTAACCGGTATTCTGGGTCACTTTCTGGTTTTTATCTAGCATTTTTCACGGAGCTGTTTTTTTGCCCTATCTCACCTAGCCACCATCTTAGTTACTCCTCTACTGTTATCTTTTATAATGATAAATAGTAGGTATCTGAATATTCAAATTACAGTACTAGGTACTTTAAAGAAAAAAATAAGCATTCCAGTTTTGAAATGTTATAGAGTTAGAATGAAATAACTATTTCTTATTTGATGTTATTTTTTCCAGCCTCATGAACCAAAGTAATGAACCAAAGTAATCTGCTGGTGACTTGTAAGATGAGATTCCTTTGTTTATCAATTAACTTTAAAACAGGCACAGAGTTGCTACCCAAAGGGAAGAAGACAGAAAGAACACTCAGGCATAGATACATACAGCTACACACACAGTTCACTTAAGTTCACTTGAAGGAAGGAAATAAAAAGAAAGGCTGAAAAGTAGAAATATCAAAGAAGGCAGAAAACTCCATCTCTTCTAATCTCTCATCTACTATGTGCGAGGCAGTGGGTTAGACCACCTGTCACTGTGGGCTGGAATCTGTCATGTAAAAGAGAAGGAGAGTTATATGGTAATACCTTCTCACAGCCTGAAACAGCCTTTGCCTGACTTGGACTACTGCTCATTTTTAAAGCCCACTCACATGTCACCTCTTCTCTGAGTCTTCCCTGGACACTCCAGGCACCTTCTCTGTGATCTCACAGCACTACATACGTACATAAGATGTCTAGCAAAATTCTTATTCTATTAAATTGCAAGCAACTAGGGGAGGGTAATATGTAGTCTAGACCAAATATATATATACGTAACTACAGAGAGAGTAGACTACACTAGACTGTGAACAATGAGAGGAGACAGACCATGTCTCAGTTCTCTTGCCCTGGCCATCAAAGATGATGCCAGGAAAGGTGATTCATAGAAAATGTGGCATTCCAACTGCATGTTACATGATGAGTTGGGTTTTGAAGTCAAGAAGGTTAAGGAGAAGAAAAGAGAAGTGCGAAGAAGAAGATATGTGGGTTACGGAAAAAAAGATACACAGGCAAAAGAACCAAGATTGAGTGAGGTAAAAATGCAAAGAGCATTATCAGGAAAGATAATTCAGTTTAGGTTTGTATAAGGAAATTATAGAAGATACAACAGGAAGGCAGTTTAGAACTGGGGCCTCAAATGCCAAACCAATGAGGAGATTGTGTTCTACAAATAACAGAGAAACACTAAAAGTCTAGAAGCAAGAGAATGCATTATCAGTAATAAATCCTAGGAAAATTACTCTGACAGCACTGTGTGAGATAGACAGGAAGAAAGAGACCTTTAAAACAGATTTTGCTACATTTGTTTTATCTTGGTGAACATACTTTTTTCTGAACAATGTGGAAGTAATTATGACATCTCACCTTAAGTACTTTGGCATTTATTGCGAAAAAGTAAAAATATTCTATATAATCATGATCCTGTTACCAAACCTAAGAAAATGAACAATTATTCTGAGCTTCTGACGTGTTAAGATGCAATGAGGAATGTGCACATCTTGAAAATAAAAGTTGGTTTGTAAATGTTACTATCGTGTCTGCTCTGAATCAGGTGCGAGGTAAATATGAGAAGGACCATGTCTTGCTTATCAGTAGTGTGAGTGAGCCTCAGGGTAAGGTCAGCTGAATGCACACTTAGGAGCAGGGCTCCAAAGTGACACCAGAGCTCAACCCACTTCCACAGGAAATGCCTGAAAAAAAAAACATGCCTAAAGAGGCCCTTCGGATTATGAAGGGGTTTGCTCCTTCCTGATTTCTCCTTTATAAACTTTTCCTAATTTTCTCTTTTATAGTGGGTAGAATATTATCATTAGAAAATTTTATTAAAAATAACTGAATTCTTTAACTCCAATAGAAATGTTTCTTCCCTTCTAAGTCACTAAAGTCAAAAATAAGGCAAGAGACAAAGTTGTAAGGGTCAATAATAGAGAGAATAAGGGGTGTGGGATGTGTTAGGTTTTTTGGGGGGGGAGATAATGAAAATATTCTAAAAATCGATTGTGAAGATACTGTGAACCATTGATTGTACACTTTGACTATAGTTCAACAAAACTGCAGGGAAAAAAAAGTGAGAAACAACCTGTAAAATTTCCCAAAAGACCTGCTGGAATTTAATTGGATGCATATGGAATCTATAAATCAATTTGGAGATACAAAATTGATCATTTTTTAACCTTAAAATAACTCCTCACTTTTAAAAGGTCTTCTTCAGTGTTTCCCATTAAAGGAATTGCATGCCTTTGTTAAATTTATTTCAAAGCACATTTTAATTTTTTGTTGCTATTGTGAATACATCTTTTTTTTTAAATTACATTTTTAAACTTTGTGTTGCTTATGTATAAAAATGCAACTGTTAAAAAAAAAACAAACTGACTACTGGGTCCCATCCTAAGCCTCCTGAATCAGCCTCTCCAAAGAGAGGCCTAGGATTTAGTCCTGCGAACAAGTAAGTGCCCTCCTTCATTTTTATCAAGAAAGTGTTAGAAAGAATGACCTAGGAAATAGTCTTGGGAGTAGAACAGCTGGGTCTGCAAGTCTACACATCTTCAATATAATGAGATCAGAGTTTCTTAGCCTTGATGCTATTGACATTTGGAGCTGGATAATTCTCTGTTGTGGGGGCAGTCCTATGCCTTGTAGGATTTTGAACAGAATCCCTGGCCTCTACCCACTAGATGCCAGTAGCAACTCTACACATGCTTATGATGACCATAAGTGTCGCCAGACACTGCCAAATGTCCCCTGGGATGCAAAATCATTTCTGATTGAGAATCGCTGGACTAGATGAGTGTAACTGGTTCCCAAAGTGGTCACACCAATTTATATGTTGACCAGCAATGAACATCAATAGTGGCATTCCTTTTGCTCCAAATCCTTGCTAACTTTCACATGGCCCAGGTGGTTTGACATTTTGGTCAACCTGGTGAGAGTACAACAATGACTATGAGCAGTTCCCTTTTGCATTTCCCTGATTGCTGATGAAATCGGGTTTTTTTTTTACAAGTTTATTAGCCTCTCTTGTTTTATCCTCTATGAAATGTCCATGTCTTTTGCCAATTTTTTCCCCATTAAGTTGTCTCTCTTTTTCTTACTGATTTTTAGGAATTAAAAATATATATATGTTGGCTTTTAATTCTTTGTTAAATGTGTGGCAAATATCTTCTGATTTGTGGCATGCCTTCTCAATTTCTTTATTGACTTTTTTTTAATGAATAGACATTTTTAATGTTAATTTAGTTAAATGTATCATTTCTTTCCTTTATGGTTTTAAAAAAAATCTTCTTTAGTAAATTCTTTTTGACCTGAGGTCATAAACAGGTTGTCCTATACAGTCTTCTAAAAGTTGTGAAGTTTTGCCTTTCACAATTAAGTCCTTAATCCACCTGGAATTGATTTGGGTGTATGGCATAAGATAGATGCCTTTAAAATTTTTCCAAATGGATAACCAATTACCCAGCACCATTTGTTGAACAGCCCTTCTTTTCCCCACTGATCTTCCCTGTCAACTTGTCATTGGCCAAGTGGTTAAATTCTCTCAAGACTGTTCTTTATTTCATTAGTTGTCATCAGTTTCTATCCTTCAATTTTCGTCTTTCATATCTATCTGGATAATATTTTACAATTTTTATTATTATTTTCTTTAAAAATATTTCTCTCCTAAATGTAATATGGTATCCTAGAATGGATCCTAGTACAGAAAAAGGACATTAACAGAAAAAACTAGTGACATCCAAATCCAGTTTGGAGTTTACTTAAAAAAAAAACAAAACATAATAACTTACAAAGTTGTAAGACTAGCTGCCAGCATACTGCCTTATGAAATATAATAGACATGATAGATGTCTGTATTATATGTACATTATGAAGCTTTATACTGTCAAAAAACATACCACGTAACTGGCTAAAAATTATATTTATGACCATTTCTGTAACAAGTTAGGCATTGTTTAGAAATATACTTCATATTGCAAACATATTCCTGGAAAAACACAATCATCTTAAATTTGAGTTACTATAACTTTTCTAGGAATACAACTCTCAACATGGGAAGTCTCATGTCAAATCACAAGAAAGTTAATGGAGTTGCTTTTCTTTTTTTTCATTTATTTATTTATTTATTTAAATTCCGTTTTATTCAAACACACTCACATAACATACAATCATCCATGGTATACAGTCAACTGTTCACAGTATGATCACATAGTTATGTGTTCATCACCACAATCTATTTCTGAACATTTTCCCCACATCAGAAAGAATCAGAACAAGAATAAAAAATAAAAATGAAAAAAGAACACCCAAACCACCCCCTCATCCCATCCTATTTGTCATTTAGTTTTTATCCCCATTTTTCTACTCATCCATCCATACACTAGATAAAGAGGGTGTGATCCACAAGGTTTTCACAATCACACTATCACCCCTTGTAATCTACATTATTATATAATCGTCTTCAGGAGTCCAGACTGCTGGGTTGGAGTTTGGTAGTTTCAGGTATTCACTTCTAGTCATTGCAATACATTAAAACCTAAGAGGTGTTATCTCTATAGTGCATAAGAATGTCCACCAGAGTGACCTCTCGACTCCATTTGAGATCTCTCAGCCACTGATTCTATTTTGTCTCATTTTGCATCCCCCTTTTGTTCAAGAAGATACTCTCAGTCCCACGATGCCGGGTCCAGATTCATCCCCGGGAGTCATATCCTGCATTGCCAGGGATGTTTACACCCCTGGGCGTCGGGTCCCACGTAGGGGGGAGCGCAGTGAGTTTACCTGTCAAGGTGGCTCAGTTAGAGAGAGAGAGGGCCATATCTGAGC
>PVKY010009114.1:0-13532 GCA_004027775.1 Bradypus variegatus
TGATGCTGATTTGGATGATCCACTGACCATGCTTTGAATAGCAAGGTCCAGAGGGCATCAATGCCAACAAAACACACAGGTAAACTCTGGTCATGATGGTCCTGAGCCTGGAAGAGAGAACAGGTCCACCAAGCTCTTGCTGCCCCTTCCAGCTGGCCTCAGAGTCTGTGATGACATGGTATCAACAAATGACAGCCCCCAAAATGCCAAGGGATCCTCTCCTGCAAGGTTTTCCAGTGTGGTTACCGAACCAGCAGCATCAGCATCCCTGGGAACTTGCAAAAAATCCACATTCTCAGGCCCCACCCCAGACCTACTGTATCAGAAATGCCAGAAGCGGCATTCTGACTCATAGCATCACAACCTTGGCTGTACACTAGAATCACCTGGAGAACTTAAAAAAAAATACTGATTCCTGTGGGCCCCACCTTTACCTTACTGAAACGGATTCTTTGTGGTAGGGCCTGGGCACTTGTAATTTTGAAATTCTAAATCCTCACCGAGGGTTGAGGCCCACTCGTCTAGAGCAAGGCCTTGTCCTGCTGCTGGTCTGTATAACAGTTGCTCCCTGATAGCACAAGAATTAGATGATGATGTATTGGGAGTGAAGGAATACCAAAATCGACATGCTTCTCAGTGACATTTTTCATTTTATGTCCCTGTCTTGTAAGCAAGCTGCTGTGTAGCCTTCCCCCTCCCTTCCCCATGTCTCTCCATTCCACCATGAACCGTGTACTTGGTTGTTGATGACCAGGGTGCAGGGTGAGTGGTGGGTGCGTCTCCTTAGCACTTTCTACCAAAGGGACACCTGTTTAACAATCCATCTGAAGGTCCCATGTAGACCCCATGACTGTTGAGACTGATGAAACAACATTGGAAACAGTAATGAGGTCAGACCTCAGGACACTTATGGGGGGGCGGGGGGCACAGAGTGGGTGCCTGCTCCCGGTTTATTGAACCAGAGGTACAGCCCCTTCCCATTCTCCTTTTGCTAACCACCAAACCCTTCTTCCCCTACAAACCTGAACCAGAACCCCAGAAAAAATCCCTAAATAACCCAATCTCCAAATGTATTATTGAGAAAAGGGTAAAGGATGTGATGATACACCGTCCTCCTTTTTCATTGACCTTGGGTTCTTACTTGCTTCATCTCATCCTTAGGAGAAGAGGCCCTTAGCCCTGGGCTGTGCCTGGCAGTGGGGGCAGGATTAACTATTTTACCAACGACTCCCTCAGGGCTATACCCTGAAGTTTACCTCTGTGTTCTCTCTGGCTTCTCCTAGCCATTCTATGGGGGCAGCTACCATTAATCTTGTATTACAGATGGGGAAACTGAGGCTCAGAGAGATTACGTTGAACCTATTGTCCAAGAACATAGAACTAGTAGGTAAACATGTAGAGAATTCTAAGTCTGGTTACAAATTCTGTACACAATCCTCTATATCGTGTTTCTAAATTTTGAGGAGGGTTTAAAGAGAGGGTTTTCTAATTGACAGCCTTTTATCAGATACTGTTCTGCTTAAGGTATGAGTCACATTGAAGTCATGAGAGTATCACAGTAGCCATCCCTTTATTTGTTTTAAACAGATTCTATTACTGCAGAGCCATATGGATGTCCCATGGAGTTTCTACTAATGTGACCTTATCTCTGCTTCCTCATGACAGTTAATTTTGGTGACTGGTTACTTATTTTTAAATGTATTTCTGAGCGTGGACTAAAACACAGGTGTTAAAGCTTCTCCAGGCTTTCAAATGCTGTGTTTCAAAATACCCTGAGGATCATCTCTCCAGAATAATTAGGACCAGGTGGAAGAGAGTTCCAGAAGGTCCACAGTGCAGGGGACAGCTGTCCTTGTGAGCTGATTCTGGGAGCCTATCCTCCAAGCACCCAGCTGTCAGAGGTCAGGCCCTCATGGAGAGAACAGTTTTGTACCCAAGAGGAGTTCCCATGAACTGGAGCTGGAGGTCTGAGGTGAGGGGAAGTAGTCAGAGCACAGTAGTCCCAACTTCAACTCCCTTTTTGTGTGTTCATAATTCACAAATCCTGGGAAAACTGAGAGGGAAAGCCAGGGGCAAAGTAAATGATTTTCAAAATGCTTCCAGATCATTTTCTGAGAATGGAACAGCTTTTACTGCTGTTGGGAGATGTTTGGCATGGAGATGCAGAAAGAGATGACAGAGCCAGGATCTCTTGTTTCCAGGCAGTAGTTTCTCCAAGAAGCCTGTTCTTAAAAGTTATCCATCTCTATTCTCTTTGGCATGCTAAATAACTTCATGCAACATGCTGAGATGAATCATCAGGGCAGATCATCAGAGTGATGGACTATATAGATCACACTAAATTGTCTTGGGTGAACTGAATGTTGACATTAGCCATTAGATTGCATAGACTGGGCTTACAAGAACCAGCAACTTCCTCTCCAACTCTGCAGTTGTTTTTATTGTAGACTGTAGAGATGTATTTAAGGACACAATCTACTTTCAATACCATATAATTTTTTTTATAAGGACTCAAATTAAGTGAATCAACAAATATGTATTGAGCACTTATATGACAGATACTGTGCTAGTATTGGTAATATAGCCACAAACGAAGAAATCACATGAAATGATGCTTACAATTAAATTTGTTTTGGGTGTCTGTATCAGGCAAAACAATCTATCACCTGAGTAACTTTTCTTCACTATGACTGCTAGGAAGCTCAGAGCCAATTTTTGACTCAGCTCTAACAATTCTATAGGACTTCGTGGAATGGATTGTTATACAGACCATTTCTGTCTTCATGTTATTTTTACTTTGATCAGTTTTCTCACTAAAAAGAAAAAACAAAAAGAAAAAAAAACCCACCTCATCTTATTTTTGTGGACCATCTCACATCTTTACAATTTTTTTTTTAAATAGGGGGGCTATAATTAAATAACGAGAGCCCAGCAGGTCAGGAAAGACTAATGATGAGATGTGGTTACTGGAAGTAAATCTGACCAGAAAGATATACTTGTTAGTGTGAAGGCAGTCCTGGCAGTGTGTCTAAAGAGATCAGGGTGTCATAAGTGAGCAGCCCAGGCAGTGCTGGTGATAAAGCAAGGCCTGGGAAAGATGCAAGGAATGGGTTTACAAGACCATGACCCTTACAAAGAATGAGAGGCAATCATGTGAAAACTGGGGAATTTTGCAGGCGCTGGAATGGAGTTCCTTAGGATGACTTGGTGGCTTGATACCAGAATTTAAAGGACTCAAAGAGAAAGTACTGCTTTAAGGGCAGATGGAGAATATAAAATAGGTACATAGTGGGCACACAGTAGGAGCTCAATACATCTAGGTTAAATGAGTGAATGAAGGAATGGAAGTTCCATGGAGAGAACATCTGTTTGGCTCAACTCGGTCATATGCCTTACCTGCCTTTTGCGGGGAAGAGAGGGGCCAACTTGACTAGAGGTCTCACCAAGGTCACATATAATGGGGTGTAGTAGTTCTGACACAGTTACCAAAGAACAAGAGGATGGTTGTGGGGCTAGCAGTCCCCACAGAATGACTGGTGGGCTAGAGAAGGTGATTGCTGTGGTCATGTCACAGGGAACATCTCATGGTCCAGTGAGCTTGCCTGTCTTCTAATACCTGGAATGAAAATGTGCAGAAAGAAACTCCAGGGCTTTGCTGTTAACCTTCAAGGTTGGGGTGAGATCCAGGAAGTTGGCAGTAGGGCTAGGTCTAGAAGGTAAAGATGCATGTCCAGGTGGGTTCTGGGGAGGAGAGAGTGTTGCTTAAACAAAGACAGCATCAGGACACATGTTTGGTAATTAGCTACACATGTTCTTAAAGAAGTAAACTGACCACACTTCTCCCATAACGTGTTTCTTAACAAATTGCTTTCTAAAGTCTAATGTTAAGGAAACCCCTTTGTGTACAGTAAACCAGGCAGGCATACCCCAATCAGGAGGACACCATGATCTCACTAGGTGGATTCTAGTCCCACTGATCCTTTTACTGTTCTTTAAATACATCAACCTTGCCTCCAAACTTGGGGCTTCTGTATTTGCTGTTGCATATGCATTGTCCCCCAGTTTTCATATGATTGCCTCTCATTCTTTGTAAGGGTCATGTCCCCATTGCCAACGTCACCTCTCCAATATAAAGTAGCTGCTCTCAGTCATTCTCCACACTTTGATCTACTTTATTTTCTCCACAGCACTTGCATTCTCTGAAATAATCTTATTTGTGTGTGTGTATATACTGAATGTCTCCCACTCTAGAGTATAAATTTCATGATAGTAGTTGCACTAAAGTAGCACCTAGCATCTAGTTGGTGCTTAATAGATATATAGATACTTATTAATATTAAGCCATCCTTACATTCCTGGGATAAACCCAACTTAGTCATAGCATATATAGTCTATTCTCTGGAAGAATTTATATGAGACAGAAATGATCTGGCCCTTTAAATTTTGGTAGCATTCCTCGTTAAACCCTGCTGCACCTGCTGTTTTCTTATAGGAAAATTTTAAATCACTGTTTTAGTTCTTAAAAATCATAAGATTATTCAAACTATTTCTTTTTGAGGCAGTAATTGGTAAGTTTTTCTTTCCTTGGAAGTTGACCATTTCCATTTGAGTTAAAATTTTAACTAAAAAAAAAAATACGTAGAGTGGTTATCTCTGGAGGTACCCATGCTGTGTAATAGGCTCATGAGTTTTCATTATATTATTAAAAAATATATAGAAAATAAAAAAGGGGCAACCTTGAACTAATGACAGTAGGGTATCTTAAATCAAGGATTATGATTAATCCAATTCCTTACACTCAAATTCCACTGGAAATGCATATTTTTTGAAAATAGGTATGAACAAACTTATCTTGGGGCCCACAGGCTCACATTTCCCACTGGGTGACTCTTCAGGCTGTCAGTAACACAGGCAGTCCTCCTGCACGGGGTCTGTCCAGGCGACCTGGCCTTACATCTTCCGTTTGAAACTCTGGAAGGTGGCCCTCAAAAATCCCTGTTATGTTCCACAAGCTGGGTACTGGGCTGACATCCACATGGGATATCAGATCCCCATCCTTGTACAGATTAACTAAAGCCACAGCAAATTTTCAACAGCAGTTCGTTTCCACCTAACAAGCAGCAAAGAGGGAAACTGATGGAGCAGCCTGGAAAAGACGCTGAATTGCAATGAACTAAACAGTGAGCCGAAATTAAGGACAGCTCTGTGGCATGACTGGATCCTCTGCAAATGAAATTATTCCGTGACTTCTTATATGTCTGGGTCATCACTATTTTAAAAAGATAAGTGGATCAAAATGAAAGGAAATCTATAACAAATGCAGGAAGGATGGCATTATCATGATTTTGGATGTCACTATTTGTAACAAAGTTTGGAATTAACCATAACACTGTGCAAAATGGTAAAATATTTGCAAGCAAGGAGAGGGTGGAGATGCGGGAACCTGTAAATTTATGCCAGCTGAGCACTCACAGCGGAGCACACACTGTGGGGGCGTCGCAAATGGATTTACTATTTTGTCAACTTCAGTAAAGTGTTACAAAATTGCAACAAAAATTGTTTCTATGCAAACAATTGTTTAAAAAATTGTGCTTACACTAAATAACTGCAATCCACGTGCTTTCTGGGGCGGTACAAAGACGGAGACTAAATTTAAAATGTTCGAAATTATTTTTCTTAGAATCACTACCAACATTGAGATTTTCCCTCTTCATCGGTCATTTAATGAGCCAACACAACTTTAGCTGGGAGGCAGCAGAAGGAAGAAGGGGCAGGGATATTTAAGGCAGCTCCAGAAGGTAGGTAGGCGGGTCCAGAAACGGGAAGATAGGAAGTCACTCAGGTAACTCCACCAAGTTCATTCGTGCACAGAAATTAAACACGTTTGCCTGTCGTAAACGGCTCCCAGAGGTATTTTCACGCTACTTGTGAAAGTTGTATTTAAAATTCTAGTTCTATTCTCCCCCTCCCTCTATTTGCATAAAATCCGTTATCTCTTCTGTTTTAGAAACGCCCCTTTATCAGAACCACCGGGGAATAAATGAGCTGAAATCTACTCTTGGAATTATAGATTGCACCAGGAAAACGGGACCAAGTCAAGTTCTTTGAACATTTTTCTACTCTTTAACCAAACCCACACGAATAAGTTGCTTTCCCAAATTCCTTAATGACGCAAACAACGTTTTAAATTTAGAAGGCTCCTCTGACTGAGAGAGGTTGCCCAAAATACTACAAAGATAAGGTTACAGTAACTTTAGTTGTCAAACTTCTAAAAACGCCACTGGGACAGGAGGAAACAAAGCGCCTCCGAGATTTGCGCGGTTTATCCGCTGCGCCCCAGGATCCTTCGCAATTCAGCTTTCCGCGCTTAGAGGCCTGAACCTCGTATCAAAAGCTAACCGCTCACTCTAACATCCAATCACGTTCAATCTCCCAGAGACTATTATAAATGCCCTCATTTTATAGTTGAAGTTGAGGTTATAGCTTAGTGTTTTTTTCTTGCTTCACATACTTGAGAGAAGTGGGGTGGGAGGAGCACTTTAACCCAAAACAAATAAAAAATGACTTTCCACTCCCAGCAAGTGTATCCTTAGGGGTCAAGTCCTTTGATCTCATCTGTAAAACCAAGAAGCGGGACAAGCATTTTACTGTAAATAAGAACAAAAAGTTGCCCTCTACCCCACCCCCATCGCCCTAATTCCCGAAGACGCCAAATCGCAGCGGATGCATTATTACAAGCTCGAGAAGGAGGGAACTCTGCGGGGGGCGTCATAAAACCCGAGCAGCTCTGCCCAAGAGTCGAGTAAAGCAGAAGACGCCCTACAGCACACCCTCTTGGAAAACTGAAGCGTCTTCTTTGACCCTGGGGTCAGAAAGATTTATTACTTCCTCGCTAAGGGAGAAGCTACAACCCAGCTGAAACTGGCGGGCCGGGATTTAGGAGCCTGAGAGCGGCGCTCGGCGTCCTCTTTACGCTCCAGAGCGCGGGTGCTTCTTGGGCTGCCGGTGGGGCCCGGCCTCACCCAGCCCGTGGAGAGAGTGGAGCGGGCGGCTGCCCGGGGATTTCTGCCCAAACTTTATCAGCAACTCTTTCCGGGAGCAAAAATGTGGGGCCGAGTCTGGCATCTGCTGGCAGAGTCCAAATCTCTCGGAGTTCGGGGTGCCGGAGCGCTCGGAAATCCGCGTCGGCGCCCCGGCGTTTTAGGAACGGAGAGCTATATCTTCCGCCGCTCGGATGGCGGCCCGAGTCGCGCCGCTGCAAACCCAGACGCACATCTCCAGCCGCGAAGGCGGCGATGGAGGCGAGGCGGTAGCAGTGAGCCGGGAGCTGAGAGGAGGGCGGAGGCGAGGAGCAGAGCGGCGAGGGGAGGAGCTGCGGCGACAGACGGCGGCGCGCACCAACCAGGCGTGGGCTAGCAGGAGCCGCGCAGGGGCTGGCTCCAGCGCGTTGCAGCCGCTCCGCGTAGGGGGAGTCGGGTAGCAGCATCCTCCCGGGCGCCGCTTTCGCTCGGCAGCGGCTTGGGCTTCCTCTGTCCTAATACTTCGCTGGCCAGAAGAGGATAGTGCCGGGGACGGCGCGGGCAGGGAAGCGCTGCGTTCCCGGGCTCTTTTGCCCAGAGGTGTGTTTGCAGGATCCTCCCAAGCCAGTCGGAGGTTGCGGAACGGCGGGGACCGCCGGCGCTGCCCGTTCGGGCATCCTCACCGTAATGGAAGCAGCCGCCGCCGCTGCGGCCGCTGCGGGGTCGCGCTGCACCCGGTCCTCATTCTCCACCAGAGGGATGGGAAGATTCGCGGCGCGGAGGCCGAGAGCGAGAGAGGCAAAGCTGCTTTGCCTCAGGCAGGGTCCCCTATAAGCGCCCTCTCCCCCACGCCACCCCCAGCCGGCTTCGCCTTGCCGAGCGCAGGCGAGGAAGGAGGCTGCGGTCCCGAGTGCGGAGAAGACGCCGTTTTAGAGCGTGGACCCGCTAGGTACTCAGCTGAGTGCTGAGCAGGGCGCCGGGGCCGGTGAAAGTTTCCTTCCCCGAGCCGCGGGACGCCCGCGGCCCAGAAACTCTGCCCAGAGCTCGGGCTGCTGAAAGCCGGCGAGTACTGCGTCCCCCTCAAAGGCGCGGGGATCCCCGGCTGCAGAGAGTGCGTAAAAAATCGAGGGACAAGTGACAGCCGGGCAGACCACCGGGCGGTGATCGGGGCGTGCCCACGGCTCCAGGTGAGTGGGATAGCCCGGCAGACCCGAGGATGTGCGTTAGTTAGGCGGAGGTGGGAGGGCTGAGGAGGATTGGGGCGCACCCACTCACTTCTTCTCCCTCGCAGGTCCTTCCCGCAGCCGCTGCCATGGGAGAGCCAATCTCGGGCGCCGGGGACCAGCCACCGCTGCTGCCGCGCCCTCCTCGGAACCGCGGCCCAAACCCCCACGCCCACAGCCGGCCCGCTGCGTCCCCGGCCCGGGCTGCAGGGCCACCTCCGCCGCACCGTCGGCCCAGGCTGTTCCTGTGATGAGCCGCAGCCCGCTGCGAGCCCTGCCTCCGGGCGCGCCCCACCGGCTGCTCCCCGCCGCGCCCGCCTCCGCGCCGCGCACCCTGCTCGCGCCGTGGCCCCGGCGTCCAGGCCGCCGCTGGCCCGCGTCCCCGCTCGGAATGAAGGTGTTCCGCAGGAAGGCGCTGGTGCTGTGCGCGGGCTATGCGCTGCTGCTGGTGCTCACGATGCTCAACCTTCTTGACTACAAGTGGCACAAGGAGCCGCTGCAGCAGTGCAGCCCCGACAGGCCACTGGGAGCCGCGGCGGGGTCAGCTGGAGGTGGCTGGGTGCGCCCAGGGCCACCCCCGGCCGCGCCGCCACGCGCGCACACCCGCTTGGACACTCGCACTCCGTACCGCCTGCCTGCCGCTGCTGTCGGGGCGGCCCGGGCAGCCTCGGCGGGTGCAGGGGACCCTCCAGGGAACGGCAGCCGGGGCAGCGGCGGGGGCAAGCGGCAACTGGTGTACGTGTTCACCACGTGGCGCTCGGGCTCCTCCTTTTTTGGGGAGCTCTTCAACCAGAACCCCGAGGTGTTCTTCCTCTACGAGCCAGTGTGGCACGTGTGGCAAAAACTGTACCCAGGGGATGCCGTTTCACTGCAGGGGGCGGCGCGGGACATGCTGAGCGCCCTCTACCGCTGCGACCTCTCGGTCTTCCAGCTATACAGCCCCGCAGGCAGCGGGGGGCGCAACCTTACCACGCTCGGTATCTTCGGCGCCGCCACCAACAAGGTGGTGTGCTCCTCGCCGCTCTGCCCCGCCTACCGCAAGGAGGTCGTAGGCCTGGTGGATGACCGCGTGTGCAAGAAGTGCCCACCACAGCGTCTGGCGCGCTTCGAGGAGGAGTGCCGCAAGTACCGCACGCTCGTCATAAAGGGAGTGCGCGTTTTCGACGTGGCCGTTCTGGCCCCGCTGCTGCGCGACCCCACCCTGGACCTCAAGGTCATCCACCTGGTGCGCGACCCCCGCGCGGTAGCCAGTTCGCGCATCCGCTCGCGCCACGGCCTCATCCGCGAGAGTCTGCAGGTGGTGCGCAGCCGGGACCCGCGCGTCCACCGCATGCCCTTCCTGGAGGCTGCAGGCCACAAGTTGGGCGCCAAGAAGGAGGGCATGGGTGGCCCTGCGGACTACCACGCACTCGGTGCCATGGAGGTCATCTGCAACAGCATGGCCAAGACGCTGCAGACAGCTCTACAGCCTCCCGACTGGCTGCAGGGCCACTACCTGGTGGTGCGGTACGAGGACCTGGTAGGAGACCCAGTCAAGACCTTAAGGAGGGTGTACGATTTCGTGGGGCTGCTGGTGAGTCCTGAGATGGAGCAGTTTGCTCTGAACATGACCAGTGGCTCGGGCTCCTCCTCCAAGCCCTTCGTGGTGTCTGCGCGCAATGCCACGCAGGCCGCTAACGCTTGGCGAACTACGCTCACCTTCCAGCAGATCAAACAGGTGGAAGAGTTTTGTTACCAACCCATGGCCGTTCTGGGCTACGAGCGCGTCAACAGCCCAGAGGAGGTCAAAGACCTCAGCAAGACCCTGCTCCGGAAGCCCCGGCTCTGAGAGGGGTTCCGGGGAGACCTGACTCCTTGTGGAGACACCCACAGAGGATTGTGGTGTGTTTACACAAACACAGCCCAGATCCAAACTGAGGAAGCCCACATATTCTATTATAGATCTATAATATAAATAACCACACAGACACTTGCTGTCAATGTTTTGAGTTATTGAATTTCAATTTCAGCACACATCTCAGAAAAGGCAAGACTTGAAAGTTCTGACTTAGCTGCCGGTCCTCCCCTCTTCCTGACTTTTCTCCCTTCACCTTTCTCCCTTTTCTTACCCTTTCCCTCACCTCCTTTCCATTTTGAAGTGGGATGTTGATCAAATCAAGTTCCAGTAGCCCAGAGCTTGTTTACAAACTTTTCGTGGTATCTGTGAATATGTAAAAGGATAATTTGGATGTGGGGGGTGGAGTGAAGGAAGGGGGAGTGGTTCAGGAACAAAAAGCCCCATTGGGCATGGCGAAACAGGGAGGCATTCATCTAAAGTAGACTTTTGTGTAAAAAGCAAAGGTTACATGTGAGTATTAATAAAGTAGATAAGATAATACTCATTTTTATATTTGCCTCTATTACTTTGGATTTATCTGTGTTACTTGTCCTGTGAAGCTTCAGACAGACCTACTTGCCCCTTTCTTTCAGTCTGTTTCCTGGAGGATAATTAAGATGGGAGGGGGAGCTGCTTCTGACTATGATAAGAACCAGGGACTTGTTTTCTCACATATAAATCACAACCTGTTAGGTGCCCATTTCTGGGCTTGGGAACAAATCTTCAAATTCTAAAGGCAAAGAACGAGCAGGGCAGCGGAGGGAAAAGCATACACTACTTTCCTGTGTAACTGTGAGTACAGAAAAGAAGAAGAAACCTGTTGAAATTTTGAAGGCATTTGGTTTTGATTACTATTGAGTTAAGACTGGGAAACCTTGAAGCAGTGACCGAAGTTTTGGTCTTGAGTTTAGTTCAGAAAAAGGTTTTTTAAATAAAAATGTGTAATTAAAAAAGTTATGATGATCAGAACACAAACCTCAAGAATTGGTTGGAACATATTGTTGGTGATGAAGCAACTTCTTTAGTTAGAAAAGTGACGGAAGTATGTGTCTGGAGTGTTTTCTGCCTCTTACACAGCATGCAGGCATATGAAAGTAGGGAAGTTTTATCTGAGAACCGTAAGGGCACTCGCAGGCTTTTCCTCTTCTTCCTCACTTTCCATCCAAATTAGTGCAAAAAAGAATGTGAGTTTACAGTGGTTTACTTGGGATACCTGTGAGGCTTGTTGCTTGTTATCAAGATTCCTAAAAAAATTTGCAAAGGAAATAGCATGCTTCAGGCAGAATAAGAAAGGCTTCAGACCAAGAGCTTCCTTTGGATGTGAAAATGACTTATGGGGAAGAGGAAAAGGTGAAGTTTGAGTTAGTGTGTAGAGTTTTGAGATTTGGTATTTTTGGAGAAAAGCAGTGAATTTTCCTGCAGTGGCATGGTGTTGCTGCTGCCCTGAGCCCATTTTGTACTGAAGCATTCTGGCATTCTGCAGAATATCGTATCATAACTTCATAAGAATTTATGAAGCCAGAATAGGAACAAGAGACTGTAGTTATTTATTAAGTACTATATAAGTTCAACATCATCATGGCTTTATTTTACTATAATTTATTGTATCTCTGAAGCCCAAAATGTACAGGATAAGTAATGATGAAAAATAATATGTATGTGGGAAAATATTTTAATACAAGGTTACTCTGAAGTAGGCAATTAAAATATAATGTGAAACTAACTACACTGTTAAGGGTTTCAAGATGAAGCATAGAGGTAAAAAAAAAATGTATATTTAGCAGTTGATTTTATCACTTTCCAGAATGGTTATTCCTTGATTTACTAAAATAGTTTTTTTTTTTTTTGGTTTATTAAGCCAGATTGCAGTTCTAACACATTGATCATGTTTTCCATGATATTTTCATGGTAGTTCCCATGCTGAATTATTTTCAGCAGCAGTAGAATATTTGTATTAACTTTAAGAATACTTTAAAATTAAATGAACAAAGTAAATATTAATGTTGAAAGACCAAAAGTAAAACAGGCTTAACAGAAATTAGGACAGCATCATTAAGAAAACAACTGCTCTGAATAAAATGACCATTTAAAAACAGATTTCATGTGGCATTAGAATCAGCTCTTATCACTTAAACACAGTAGAATTCATGCCCAGTGTTTGGATTGAAGGATTTTTGAGCAGCTGAATTCATTCTTCTCTCAGTATATCTAAGGACTTAAATGTAGTTAAAGTGGAATAGAATGTTTTTGGTTCTTGTATTTCAAATAATATTAGATGCTTTGAAGAGTCCTGCAGAGCCTCCCTGTCCTCTGCTCGGATGCAATTTTAAGCGAAACATCAATTGTTCTTTTGCTCCCTTTGAACAGGGTTTCCTCCTGTAATACCCACCTCCCCTCCTCCCTGTTTTTTGTTTTGTTTTGTTTTGTGGTGGCTGCTGCTTTCTCTCCATTCTACTACTCCTGTGCTCTGTAATTTGAAAAGGGGAATTGTTGCTCCTGGAGATGGGTACCTAGCTGCATTCTAGGAAAGCAGGACAGGTGGTGTTCCCACTACAGCCTGAGGTAGTCGTGTCACTGACATTCAGCTTCTGCAGGTTTGAAGAGGAGAGAAACATTTTTTGGCAGTAACAAGTTTCTGTCAGCCCCTGGTGTAAGCAGACCTGTGTCATGACAAATTGCAACACAGTCTGTGACTAGTTCTGAGGCACCTAAAAAGAAAGTGATCCTTTCACATTTCCCAACCTGGCAATATGTCCATCAGCAGGGAAAAATACCCTTCAGAGCAGGTTATCGGAGAGATTTTTATTTTCAAATTCTGCTGAATAGATAGCACAACCTGATTTACCCTTTTGACTCTGGAATGCCTTTGATTAGAAAGCCTTACTTATTCAAAGAGTCTACCCAGTACATTTAGTCAACAAATATTAGTTTGGAATAAGGCACAGGGTTAGGCTGGGTGCTTGAGTTTCAGGGAGCTCAGAGCCACTCAAAGACTTCATTCAGATGGACACTGGGTACCTTGCAGGTGGGGACTGGAGCAAATCTGTGACCATCAGTGTCCGTACATAGTTTGTGCTTGATAAATACTTAATGAAATAAGTGAATGAAATAAGTAACTGCCCAATTTTGAAAATGCTCAAAAGGCAGAGTGGAAGAGCAGGTTCTGCGTTTGGTGAAAATGGCAGGCTATTTGCCTAAGTTGCTGAAGGAGCAACTTGAGCTCTATTTAGATGTGGGGAGTGGGCAGTAGGAACATCTTCAAGATTTCCAGGGTGACCAGGCATAGACCGATATTTCCCAATGATGAATTAGAAATAGAAATGCAGAATTTCTGAATGAATGTTTCCAAGTAAGGAATGAATTTGATTTTCCTCCTTTGTTTTCCCAACAGCATTACCAATGCAAGGGCAGGGA
>PVKY010009115.1:0-13559 GCA_004027775.1 Bradypus variegatus
TAATTTTAAATCACTCAAAATTGAAACAAATTCACCCCAAACAAAATTCTTCAAGTTATAAGAATTCTAAAAGTATTTAAGTACTTTAGAAGAGACATAGGAAACTCTTGGTTTTCTCATCTAAGCTAGATTCAAGGAAACTTTATCTCGCCAGTCCTATCTTAGAAGTAACAGATAAGATGTTCATTAATAATGTCATTAATAAAATATTCTATTACATAAATTATGAATAAAATCAATAATCCACTAATAAGGACTTGTTTTATTATTTTTTCCTTTGATACACAATTATCAAAAAGAAGCCAAATGCCTCTAAACTTGATGTTTCTATGCCCAAAACACAATGATCTCTTTCAGGAGTGGCAACTCCATTATTCAGGGCTTAACTTTCAATTTTAAAGATTTTCCCCTGCCTTTTGCTTCTTTGGCTTGCCCTTCCTTCATGGGTCCTCATTATATGTCAATACCACCACTGCGGAAGCCCAGCATAGTGCAAGAGGTCACTTGTTCAGAGTGCTGGCAAATGCTCAGTAGCCAAGGCTGAAACTAAGGGTTATGACATACTGTTAGGTGATCTTCTGATTAGTTCAGGTGACCACGATAGATAAAAATTATCTTTATGGACCTTAAATTATAATGAAGGGAATCTTGCCCATCCTTCAAACAAATGATTACCAAGTAGTTCAAAGTCTTAATTTCTATGGACAGATAATAACAAGATACATGAGCCAAGAGATTGAATAACAATGAATTGTTTGCTTCTGTGATACCAATTCATAGATTTTAGAAAGAGTGAAGGTCATTTTCTACAAACACCATTTTAAAAAGCAAAATAAAACAAAACCAGATAACCTAATACTATGAGGTCTTGCTTAATCATACAAAGGAAGAGATCAGAAACAACTCACTTTAAATTAAAAAAAAAAAATGACAATTTGTTTTCCTGTTCTCAGGCATAGAACTTTTGAGTTAATGTAACATTATACAGCAAAATTATAAGAAATATTGATGTCAATACCATGAAAGTAATCACTACAAACTCTTTTTAATGGATTGTCTTCTAATTCAAAATAATGGAAACTCAATTTCTGTTACGCAGCTTTATCATTAAATGTTCATGGTAACCTCTAATCTTTTTCTTCCATTCCCAATTATCACATTTAAAAAAGCTCAATTACTTTTCTGTTAATCAGAAAAAAAAAAAAAAGGTAGGGATATAAGATCTTAAAAAGCGCGGGAGGGCTACAAAACTTCAAGTTTCCACATAGACTCATAGACCTCTAATATGCAGTTGTTAGTTAATTACCCCTGAACAACTATACCCACACGGAAATTGCCGATTCCCCTCTAGGGAACACATATAGAAGCAGAGAGTGGATTTCTGGTAAAGAAAGTCTGGATATAGGTTAAATCCTATTATTGGGAACTAAAACAAATTATTTTGGTTGTACAAGAATTGTGTTCTACACGGATTTTCCTTGAAATTATGAGGCTTGGGCTTAGAAATCTTTGTCATTGAGGCATTTCTCTTTCAGAGTAATAACTGTCATAAAAGGCTTGGCCATCACTGTTAAGGGTCAAAATCTTTGGGTGCATAATTTGGGTGTGTACTTTGATTTTGGTTTCCTTTCTCCACTGCAGAACAGCCTTTCGATTGTATGGAAAACTTATTTCATATGTATACCGAAGCACTCTTTCAGAAAATCAAAAATAGCAAAAAATTTTTGTGAGCTCTTCCCCCCTAAGACCCCCACAAGCTCTTTTTAGAATGACATAATGAAAAAGTAAAAACACTCAAAATAGGATTGTGCATACACATAAATTATATACTCTGCAAGTTTTAAGTTTCTCTTATTTATTTAAAGACATTGAATTGAAGCAATCAAATATGCTGGTCTTCAAGACAATGATTTATAAACTATTAGAAAATAAGTTGGTTTCTATGATGGTTTAGAGGCCTTTTGGACCCCAGAAAAGTATACTCTTAAATTAATCCATTCATGTGGGTGTACACCTATTGTAGGTGGGACCTTCTGATTTGGTCACTTCAATTGAGAAGTGACCCACTTCATCTAAGGTGGGTCTTAATCCTCTTACTGCAGTCCTTTATAAGAAGGTAAAACACATATAGAAGCTGAGAGATGAAATTAAGAGAAGCTCACAGAAAAGGCCCCAGAGAAGCAGAGAGGGAACCAAAGCCAGAAGCTGGAAGCAACAGAACCTGGGAGAGAAGGACCATCCGATGTTGCCATGTGCCTGGTCCATGGCCATGCCAGGAGCCCAAGCTCGCTGGTAACCAGTCTTCAGAGAAGGTACTAGCCTGTGGATGCTTTAATTTGGACATTTCCACAGCCTCACAATTATGAACTTGTAAGCTAATGAATCCCCATTGTTAAAAGCCAGTCCTTTTCTGGTATGTTGCATTTCTTCAGCGTTAGTAAACCAAAACAGTTTCTGAAATAGAGAGTTCAAGAATGTTTTCTTCAACGGCCCATGATGCTTATAACAAATACAAATTTGGGGGTATGTATGCATATGAATATGTGTAGACATAGACCATTTTGGTGGCAAGAGGGTTCATAACTTCCTCTAAGGGGCCATGACTCAAACATAAAAGGTTAAAAAAACACTGCAATCAAATAAGATTATTTTAATTTATTCTTTGAATAAATAAATCTATTTTCATTGCATGGCAGAAACTTATTATTTAACTCAGGCAATGAAAGAAATAGAGACTAATTGACCATACTTCCTACCTCTGTGTCCCAGGAATCCTGAAAGACAGGGTTTCTACTACTCCTTTTGGTCTGGGGGGGAAGATGGTTGTCTTCTTCGTTGCCATTCCTTCGCCTTTTCCTGAAATTAAATCACAAGGAAGGAAAAGAACTAACAATTGATGTTTTGAACAAACTGTAAGCAAGGAGCAATATACAAATTTGCACTCTTGCCTGAGAAAACCTAATTCACCTTATGGTAGCCCAATGAGTTAAAAGTTGGAAGTACACCATCATTAAGTACACAGAACAAAAGCTGAAAATAGCAGCAGTAAGGTTAAATTTGTAAAACTAATTTCTAAAAGGAATCTTGGCCAATTTTAAATGCCTACTGGGAATAAAATAAAAACAGGAAGTGGTTAATGACTAAACTTTCAAACTCTACCATCCCTGAAATTACAATTCCATGCTACCTAATTTTATTCTCTTCTATATGATAACATTTAAGCCAGGTGTGGCTGCTTTTGACATTTATGCTTAACAGCATTAAAATAAAAAATGAAGCTACACAGTAATATCATTAGATGTTTGTGGTAGCCTCTAATCTTTGGTTTTCTTGCATGCCTGATTATTGCACAATAATCACATTAAACAAAAGCTCTACACCCTCTGAAGTATTAAGTTAATTTTCCTGGACAACTGCTGGAATGGCTGCTCTTGGTCACATTAACCCAATTATCCTTGGCACACTAGCTCTTATAACAATTACTTCATTAGATTGTTATTTTCAGATCACAGCATAAGCTACTTAAAATTTCCAGGTTTAAAGAGAAATCATGTTTTCAGTCAAATGTTCTCAGATGTGACAGAGAGAAAAATATGTTCTCTATGCAAGAATCAAGTTTTGTTGGGGGTAGGGAATGGGGAGTTAATGCTTAATTTGTACAGAATTTCTATTTGGGTTGATTGTGAAGTTCTGGAAATGGGTGGTGGTGATGGTGGCATGGCATTGTGTGTGTAATTAACAGCACTGAATTTTATGTGTGAAGGTGGTTATAGGGGGAAATTTGGGGCTGTGTATGTTAATAGCATAAAAATTAAAAGATAAAACATAGGACTCTACAACCCAGTGGACTCTATTGTAGGCAATGGACTATAGTTAATAATGCAATTATGAAAATGTTCTTTCATGAATTGTAACATATGTACCACACTAATGCAACACCTTAATAATAGGGTGGTATACTGGGGGAAAAAAACACTCCCTAATGTAAACTATGGACTGTAATATTCCTTTATCAACTGCAACAAAGGTACTATACTAATGCAAAGTATTAATAATGGGGGTAAGAGGGAATAGTACAGGAACGCTGTATTTTTTATACGATCTTTCCGTAAACCTATAACTTCTCTAAAAAATTTAAAAAAAGAAAGGAGCAAATGCTGTCAGGATTCTCTAATCCTGCTATAAAATAGAAATAAATTAAAGGTGGCACAATTTTAAGCCAAATTGCCTAGAACTGGATTGCCCAATATGTTCACCACCAGACACGTGGTTACTTAAATTAATTAAAATCAAATGAAATTAAAAATTCAGCTCCTTAGTTACACTAGCCACATTTCAAACCTCATTGTGCACTTGTGGCTAGCTACTGTATGGACAGTGCACATAAAGTGTCCCCAGCAATGCAGAATGTTCGACTGGACAGCACTGGCTAAAGGCCTATTTGTACAGAGCAGCATAATCTATTACAATGAAAACTCTAAAAGATTCAAATTTCCCTAGTTAGGAGACAAAAGTATAGAGCAGGGAAATAAAAGGAAAAACACCCTTTGGAAGGTATTTAATTTGAAGCAAAGAGAATTTTCAATTTCAAAAAAGTTACATATTTTCTAGTTAAGGAGGGTAACCTGCTGTGGCAGGCCCTTAATCCTAAAGTTTTGAATTGAGGCTGGATATTGGAGAATCTTAAGAAATTAATGAAAGGTCTCGGCATCCTGAGCTTAATTCCCTGTACTGTGTACCATTCTGAAGAAGTCCAACTTTATTAATGAGTCATGGATCCCAGTTCAGGTTTGGACTGATAAAAATACTGGGTGTGTGGTTCTGATAAAGCGTTAGCCAACCTGCATTGGGCTACACTGTTTAGCTCATTCTAGGACTCAGGTGTTTGTAAAACAGGATCATCATTTCAGCTCACTACTTTGTCCCAGGAGATGACATCTTACCTGTATACTATTTGGAAGTCCTTGGAGGTTAAAAGCTAGATGAATACCAATTTTTACTAATCATTAAATGGATGTGCTATATCACAAATTTGAACTAGCTATTACTTTTATCCTAAAATGATCAGAGCATTTGAGTAGGCTTGTGCTCCAGCAAGCAAGTAGGGTCTGACAGGTGGCTGTTTGTTGAACACCCAAAGAGAAACTCACTGAACAGCAGTACATTGGTCCCCAACTCTTATTTCAACAGTGCACCAACAGCTGACTGTGCTTTGTGCTGCTGAGTCACCTGAGCCAATCTTATGAGCTGACTTTTAACCAAAACTGCCAATTTCTTCATTTATAATGGGGGACTGTATCTTTCCAGTGACCAGAATATGAATAACAAGGATACATGGTGAAAAAAGGTAAGAACAAAGGGGAGGAGCTCTTTTGGAGGATTTCAATCAAACTCTGGGAAAGTCACATAAAATATCCCTGTCTCATAATCAGCGTTCATCTCTCAAGGGACAAGAACTATCTCTTTCACCTGTGGGTGGCCCGCTCCTTTGGACCACACTGGGTTAAGGATAAGCCCTACCTGTTTGTTCGTCATTCTCTGTTTTTCAGGCTTGTTGCAAATTCTGTCTTTGAAACATTCTTCTTTCAAAAATATTGTAATAATTGTCAAGATTATAGCTTCAGCCTCAACCCCATCAATACAATCAGATTACAGCTTTTGACATTAACACCACAGACCGGGTTATAATTTTAGCAACATCCTATAATCAATTAGACATTATCCCCAAGCCATCTAGTTAGATTATTGCTTAGCATCTGTTACATCTAAGGATGGCTGATTTCATCACTTTTCATAATTTCATTTCTCTCCAATATTCCTATGATACAGAAGAAATCCTGAGTGCATGTAAACAAAGGTTTTCAAATTTTTTGTAAAGTAACAGAACCCTTTCTTCTTACACACACACACAGAGAGAGAGAGAGAGAGAGAGAGAGAGAGAGAGAGAGAGAGAGAGAGAGAGAGAGAGAAAAGAAGAAGAAGAAGAGGAGGAGGAGGAGAAGGAGTAGAAGAAAAAGAAGGAAAAAAGGCTCAGTAAATATTGAAAACTTAAAGTAAGGAAGTAGGGGCTCCCTTGCCAGACACACACCTCTCTATGGCCATCCCAGTATGCTGTGGAGCAATTAAAAAAATCACCATCTTAGATCAACCCTTCATCTTAAAATTAAACAGCTCCAATGACTTGTAGTAAGATAGCTAGAGCTATCAGAATTGGCCCATAGTACTTCATGAAACCTCAGCTGAAGAGAAAAGTAGGTGAGAAGAACCTGTCCAAAATAAACAACTTCTTTTAGAATAAAAAGTAAAGTTACTATAGTAAAAATAAGTTACCAGTATAAACATGTGTCAATCATCTGTGTTCTAGATAAAAGGTATCCGCTACCAATATAAACACATTATTTGTGTACAGTACTGGATAAAAGAAATGCTTTTGTGTCAGAAATATCCAGACATTTTCAGATATGTAAGACACCAGCGGAGCACCATAAGACTAAACTGGATTTGGGAAGCAAAAAAAAAATCAAAGAACAAAAAAAAGATGAAAGCAGATTAGGTTTACTACACCTAAAGATCTCACGTGCCTAATTCCCAGAGCATATCAGTAAATGGGCCCCTAATTTCAGATTTAGTTCACTCTTCTCTTCTATACAAGTAGAGGCTTTAGGCCCCACTGGCTACGTGACTGAAATCAATAACCCAATGCACCACTTTGGGGAACCCCTAGTTCTTCTCTATCAAGCCAAATAATCTCAGAATGCCTTCCAGAATCAACTATATTCCAGAGCAGGGTCCTTGGGGAAAGACTGCCAATTCATGACGTGCCAGTGAAAATATGGAACAATAATAAAAGATCCAACATAATCTACCAAAACAATCCTATGATCCATCTAAACTTCACTGAGACTGTTAGGGAATAAATGAATGAGCAGTGAACCTGGAAAGACCCAGGTAAGTCAATTATCTCTCTAAATCTATTTCCCCATCAGAAAAATGAAAGAGTTGGATTTGGTGATCTATAGGTTTTCACTTCAAATTTCATAGGGATTTTTCTAATTTGAAATGAAGCTGATCCTTTTCATTCTGAGATACCCAGTACCACTCTCTCCTTCCACCTTGCAGAGGAAAATAAGAGGACAAAAAAGATAAAAAGAAAGAAATTACAGTTTGCTGCAGACTCCACTCAGTACACGTCAAGCATAAAAGCCCTAGGTTCAGAGCCTTATGTTGAGGTCAGGCTGCCTGGAAGGGTACCGCATCCCGATGTTTTCCCACCTCCCGCCTTCGGAATCAAACGGCTACGCATCCAAACAGTTTAGAATCCGGCCTGTTCAATGCTTCAGACAAGAGAAAGTCCACAACCCACTGTGGTCATCTGCCCTTCTACGTCCACAACCTTCCAGGAGACAAATTATTCAGCCTAACCTAATCCTTCCCTGCTGCACGGTTAAACCCAATCCTTTCTGACCTTGGGTAGACGGCAGCTCCCCACCCCGTCCCCTCACGGGCACCTTAAGGGCTCCCTCTCGGAGGTCAGACATTCCTCCCATCCCCCCACCATCCTAAATTTAGGACAGGGAATCTTTAGGGCCACCGTCTCTCTTCTGGGACCGACCAGACTTCATTCCAACTGGGGAAAGACAGGGACAAAAAAGACGGAGTGGGAGACCTGGATCCCGGACAGTCGCTCCTCCAGTTATCACAGGAGCCAGGTATCCGCTCACTCGCTCATCCCTTTCCCCTCCTCCCCCGGCCTACAGAGCACCCCAGATGGAGACGCGCAGGGTTCACGCTGGCTCGGGACGCCGCTTCGCGCGCTCCCATCCCCCAGATCATCAGGAGAGGGGCTGGAAGAGAAGCGGGGGGGGTCCCTTCTCTCTCACCTGGGGCGGAGGCGCTCGCTCATGGCACCTGGTGGAGGGGAGCGACGGATCACTGCTCCGCGAGAAGCCGGAACGGAGGGGGTTCTGTTTCGGCAGCCGCCACGCCCACCCCCTCGGGCCTTGCTTCTCGCCGCCGCTCTGGTGGACGCTGCCGGCGGAGAGTAGCCCTGGGTCGATCCCGTCCCACCGCTACTTCCGGCGTCTCCTCCGCGCCCCCCCATGTCGTAGACACCGTGGTCCCGCCCCCTCGCGGCTGCGCAGTGACGCGACACTGGCCGCCCCGACCGGTAACCCCACCCACGGGAAGACGCGGACTGGGAGAGGAAGGAGCGACCAGGAGCTTCTGGGAGAGAGGACCTCGTTAGAGCTGGCGCAAGCTTTCGCCTGTTCATGGCCGACGGGAACAGGATAAAAGTCAAGCCAATCCAGGTTTAAATTAAAGTAGATTATATGGTAATCATATGACGTCACTATTTCAGTTAAACCTCTGTGAGTTGATAATTTTAAAAAATAGCTGAGAGCCATCAGGCAGTTGTGGAGACGGTCCCGGGCTTGGGAGCTGGCAATCGCTCGCATGGCTGCGCTAAGGGGTTTACGGTCGGGGCTTCCGGGAGTTTTAGGGTTTAGGGCACCGCTCTGGGGTGAGTCTCCAAGGGCAGGACTGTTTGCTGTGGCCTGCGTTTCGCAGGGTCCTGCGGCGAGAGGGGAGCAGATCGGGCGCCAAGGCCAGGCGGCGGGTCTTCCTGGAGTCGGGGAAGGAGCCCCTCGGCGTCCTGACCGGCCCCGATGCCTCGGACTGGGGCTGCGAGTAATCTGACCCTAGACCGAGGAGCTGCCCTGTGATCTCCGCCTCCGGCTGGAAGAAGCAGGACAACTTTCAGAAAAAGGAAGGGGTCGTGGAGGGCAGGCAAGTTAATGCGCCTGATTGGAGGAGAAATCTGTTCAGGAGCAAAGGAGGCGGTGGCGAAGATTAGTATAAATAACGTAATCGCTGGCGAAGTCTTAACTCCCTGCTTTCCGGAACATCGGAGGGAGTTGCCCTGCAGATGACCCAGTTATTTGTAT
The DNA here is from genome assembly GCA_004027775.1 of Bradypus variegatus. NCBI lineage: Eukaryota > Metazoa > Chordata > Mammalia > Pilosa > Bradypodidae > Bradypus > Bradypus variegatus. The sequence continues at coordinate 8,946 of PVKY010009115.1, forward strand.
TTGCTTCAGTAATGTGGCGTAATTATTCACCGTGTGCGTCGTGCTGTCGAGTTACTCTCCTGATTGTGTCTCAATACAGGCTGTCGTTAAAATAGAATTTCATTCTGCCAAACTCGGACTGGTGGTCGTGAAGCATGGGGATTCGAGAGGAACAACTGCGAAATTAGCATCCTCCTAGAGGAGCTCGGGTAAGAAAGCAGTTAGGCACCATGTGAAGGCGTTACCTTGTTCACAGAGATCTTGACAGTGGGTTTAGTGTGAAGTGGAGTACTGTAGACGCAGAAAGCTGTAACAAGTCTTTCCTAAAATTAGTAGCCTCCAAGGCCCATGGACCCCCTTTGGGTATGGATATTTTTGTGAAAAAAAGGGGTCCACAACTTTCATCATATTGTCAAAGGTGTTCCTCCACAAACAGTAAAAATAATTACTGTAACATATCTTGGCAGAAAACAAAATTTTGTTTTGCCTGACTTCATGTAGGATAAAGTCGGGTGGTTGCTGCAATAAATGGGTTGACCAAGATTGTATGTTTTCTTTGTAAATAGTTTCAGTCCCACTTTCCAACCTGTTTAGTAGTTAGAAGGTATTTACTGAACTTGTAATATTATTCAACAAATATTATGTGCCAGGCTTAGTGCTAGGTTTTGAGAAAACAGCTGTGCTCAGGACAGACATCTTTAGGACTTCATAAAGACTATGAAATGTGAAAAAAGAATAACTTTCAACTGAGCTTTGGAATTAACATTTTATTTTCCTAGTTCTAGAGAAAAATGAAGAGGCACAAACAATATGTGATATAAACTTTAATTTTTTGTAGTGAAAGTTTAACAAAGATAGTAACAAACTAAACAAATTTGCCAATAACCCATTATTCTACAGATACACAGACCTTGCCCTCCCCCATGTATATGTTTATTTCTAATTATACATAGATTTTGGTGTTTGTGTGTGTATTACCAACATGTTAACTATTAGTAGAGCTTTGTTACTCAATTTTAGATAATAAATATGAATGGAAGTTCTAATATTTTCTTCCTGCACTCAGTGAATCTTCTGTATACCACTTTGGAAACCACTGCTCTAATCAATAGCCTTGGAATCCTAGCCTGAATTTCTTATTCTTCACTATTCTGACCGTGAAAGATGTATTTAAGGTTTTTACCAATTTCTTCATGCTGAATGTGATACCCAGTTGAGTTGCTGTAATCTTAAATAGCAAACGTTTTATTTGGACTGGTATTTTGAACATCATTTCCTTCAAGTAACCATTAATTTGTCATACATAAGTCTTTTGGCCTTGCTCACCTCCTTCATTAGGGATGTTGAAAAATCTCTTTGTCTTTTATAAATTATTGATTCTTAGAAGATTGTAAGAAATGTAAACTACCAAGTATAAGGGTTCATCTCAAAATCAAAATATCTTCTATTTTCTACCTCTGTAGGAAAGAGAATGGAACAAAATACATTTCTTAAAGTTTCCTTCAACCTTGGTTGTTCCAAATGAATTCAAAGGTATAATACATAAAGTAATTGGTATTTGCCCTACAAATTATGTGCTCCTCATAATTTCATTTACCTTTTTCAGGAAAAGGATGAGTGATATTCCACCCAGAATGGAAGTATGTCCCTATTGTAAGAAGTCATTTAAAAGATTAAAATCCCACTTGCCATACTGTAAGATGATAGGACCAAACATACCTGCTGATCATAAAGTTTGTCAGTCCAAGCCAGCCACACTCCCTTGTGCTAAAAAAATTAAGGGACCAGTCAAAGACTTAATTAAAGCTAAAGAGAGAGATTCACAGAGAAAAAGTCAGGGAAGAAATACTAATTTAGTAAGGAACAAACCAGAAGGAACAATTAAATCCTTTCCAATACTAGCTGTTGGTTTGGAAAAAGCAAGTAATCCAAAGGCAGATAAAGACATTAAGAATCAAGGTCAACTCTCTCTCAAAATATTAAAAAACACTGAACCAAAGCTTACTTTCCAGGGTGAGACAAAACCTCAGTTTAATGCATCAGAAAACACCTCTCCTAAAAGAGAACTTGACAAAGATGTGCCTAAGTCAGGAGAAAGCAGAAGTAATTTTTCAGAATCTGAAACAGCTTTACTGGTTGGCCCAATGGAACCTTCTTCATCAAATCAAGATAGAAAATATTCTCCAGAGTTACCTACTGACATACAAACTACTTCTGCTAATCTGACATTGGACAAAATTGATCTACTACAGCAGGAGCTTCAGGTAAAATTATCAGATGTGCCTATTAGTGATTATCATGATCCTCCCGTGAATCTCAGTGATGACGTTCAAACAGTAAGAACATCATTGTCAAGCAGTGAAAGAGCCTCCAAAGCCAGGGATCACCTCTCAGAAGTTCCCACTGATGTAAGAAACTCTGAGACTCAGAAAAATAACACAGAGTCACACATTTTAGGCCAGAGAGTAAGCCTATTAGGTAAAATCCAAGATGAGGAGAACCAGGACTTCACATATGACATCAAGGGAAAAGGACTGAACCTTGGAGTAGAGGCATGTGGGAACCAAGGAAATGCAGAGAAAAGTGTGTCTGTGATAGAAATGCAGGAGTGGACTTCTGTGAGCAATGATTCTAAGAGCTTCAATAGTCATGATTCAGCCAGAGAGAAGAACTCTCAAGATGAAGGTCAAAGTTTCAGTTTGTTTGCTCCAAGAGAGACAACTTGCAATGAGTTTCTTTCTGTATCACAGTCAAGTAATCAAAGTCTTGCCTCTCTGGCTATACAATGTCTTCAGGAGGAGAAAGGAGAAGCCTGCAACCAAACTCAAGTCACTGATGTAAAGGCATTCCTGGAGAGCAAGGAAGAGACTTCTCTAGAGCCCAGATCTGGCTGTCAGTGTCAGGCATTACATATTGGATGCCAGCGGTCTTTAAGTTCAACCCAACATCACACTTCTAAAAACCCCTTCACCAATCATGTTGATGCTGCTGACAGAATGACCCAAGGCAGCTCCCTGGGGCTGGAGTGGTTTCCAGAACTCTATCCTAATTATCTGGGACTAGGGATGTTGCCAGGGAAACTTCATTATTGGGATACAATGGCCCAGAAGCCTCAGCTCATCAGTCCCCAGCGGGGAAGACTTTTACAAGGTAAACAAGCTCATTTTCAAGGGTCGTTTAGCCCATTCAGAACACTCTGTGCCTTTTGGATAAATAAGGTTCAGTCACTCATTTAGCTCCTTTTTACCTTGGCAATCCAATGCACTGAACTTACAATTGTTCTGAAAACATCACTTCTTGCTCTGGGGGTCAGTCACGGTAGTTTCTCACTCTCCCTTTCCTTCCACCAAGATTTGGAGGTTGGACTGGGGCAGGCTGGTAGTAGTCACAGCAGTTGAGTTTCTCTATTAGGAAGAGGCATGGCTGGTAGAAATGGAGTAGGTGTTCTAAAGTACAGGCTTTAGAAAAGCATGAAGACCTCAGAGTCCACCTAAGGAGAACAAACACTGTGTTTACAGTTAGAGGTTGTAGAGGTTCCAGGTTTGTGGTCAAATGCAATGTTGAGGAATTTAAAATAGCAAGGAAGGTGTAAGCAGGAGCTATTTGGGGAGTTCGGGCAAGACAGAGCTGGCCTGGGGAGAATGGCAGTCAAGGCATGTAAGTAGAAGTAGAGGTTCAGGAGGTGAGCCAGTGAAGCCAAGGACCAGGAATAGAAGACATGACCAAAAAGATGTAGAAGTCCATGTACTGGAAAAAGTGCCAGCAATTAGGACCCAAGAACAGGGTTGCAGAACTTTAGAAAAGAACCAGAGATTGAGTCCTGAGATATGAGAGATAAGAAGTAGGACTTGGGAGAAATGACTGGACATCAAAACAGTTCTTGCTTATTAATCAGTCTCTTCAGAAGGTTAGCTCCTCCCTGCTTAATGGCTAGAATAGGTTAACAAGGGAGTAGGACTGAAGCTCCAACAGGAGCCAAAAAGTTCCTGACAATAGTTTCATGTATCCTTACTTTTCTTCCTGTATCTCATCTTGTTACTGGACTGTCTTTCTAGTCATAAAACATAAAGTTCGTTCATTCTCCTCTCCAGGAAGCATTGGATTTTTAAAGATTTTCTAGAGGTATGGGTTAAAGTAATATCCATCTCTTTTTTTGTGTAATATTTATTAGTGCTTTCAGATTTATTATAACAGAATAGGTTTGTATCTGAAAAACTTGTAATTTTTTTCTCTCTCTGGGATATTTTGCAGGTCATCATGTATACTAAACCCTTATTCATGGTCTCAATTTTTTTAAATATCATAGTTACTCCTTTCTAATGGTTTTCAAAATGGAGATGTATTAATAAAGAGCATTGCTAGCTAAAGCTACAATCTTCAACTGCATTAGTAGATATGGGTATTTTTTAATAGGCTCTCTTTACAAAGTCTCAAGGTCAAGCCCTTTCTCCATATTAAACATAGAATTAATATTAACATCTACATTGTAATTTTCAGAGCACCCCTGTCTGTATTTTCTTATCTGGGCCTCACAACTCGGAGAGATGGGCAGAGGGATTTGATCTCTATTTCATAGGTGATGAAACAGGCACAGAGGATAAGTGATTTGTCCAAAGTTGTGTTGCCAACAGGTAG
>PVKY010009116.1:0-13576 GCA_004027775.1 Bradypus variegatus
CTTATTCCCTGCCCCCATCAAAATGCATTGTACCAGCTTCATACTCTACTTTGAGACTGATTTTCAGAAACAGCACTGTGAAATTATAAGAGTGATAAAAAGTGATTCATTAACACATTCTACCAGTTTAGTCAAATTGAACTAATGTGTTGATGCATGAAGTATCCCGTAATTTTTTTTTTAATTTTTACTATTACAATGATATCTCAATATATCTATTATTGTCAACAATGCAAAAAGGAAGCATTTTGGTATCTTTGATTCTAGTGGTGAGGCCTATGGGTACTTAATTTATTGTCTTTGTTGTTCATTGTTTAAAAGAAACTATGAAACCATGTTCTAATTTGAAGATTAGTAAAGTTTCATGCTTACAAAACACTTGAGTTTAAAGACGGGCAAGAAGAAACACATTCCAGGGACTATAAGTAAAATGCAAACAACTCTTCAATTCATAATCTACTGCTGTTGCAAGTCTAAACCCATCATGCAATTAGCATCCTCTTGGGACGATGCATGCAATAACTTTCCTGCCCCTGGATGCCAAACTGACACCCTTTTTTCCAACACACATCACAGGCACAGATGTCTTTTGGGACACAGCCCTCCTGCTCCACTCCACTTTCAAGGGTTACTCTGGGGCTTTACTGAATCTTTTTGACAGAGCCCCCACTGTGTGTCCTGCTAAGGGGCTGAGATCTAGGGATTAGTTGGTAAATCCTAGCAAGTCCCGAACAATGAGCTAAAAATGGTTCATATAAGGAACAGTCACTGTAAGTAAACTCTTGCATGGGAGGGAGTGCAACAAAGAAGGGAAATTGTAGATAAAGCTTAATTCCCTGCACCCTCCACAGACACCAGCACAACTCATCCAACTCTAGTTCCAGCTGGCATTAGTTCCTTCCTTTTCTCTTACTCTCATTGGACAAATAATGTATCCTAATAAACTGTAAGGTTGTAAAGATGGAAACTCTTCCAGCAAAGCCAAATAGTTTTCCCCAATGAGTTATTATCCTCTTGGTCAGATTTCCAGACATTCAAATTATATTTCTTCCCAAGCTTTTATTGAGGAAACTATTGAATAGTCTATTGCCTTGGATTAGAGAGGTTTTTATCTTATTTTCTTAACTTTCCATTCTATCTTATTCTACTACTGGACTTTATAGCCAATAGATGCAATGATTTTTTTTAAATTCTACATTCTCATCACATTTACAATTATTTGTTCATTGACTAAAGTTTGGGCATTTCATTTTATTAAAACCTCCCCACAGTAGGTCTTCATAAAACTGTAAATTACTTTGTTGTTTTCTCAATGTTAGGAAATAATATATATATATATATATATATATATATATATATAGTCGAAGTACAAATGATTTTTTACAATTGATATTATACATTATCATCTATAATTCATATCAGTGAATATTTATGTATATAAAACATTTATGCATAAAAAGTAAAATGTAAAAATAATTTTTGGAATGCCACATAAAAAGATACTTTAAAACATATACTATTATTTTTGAAAAGCAAAACCTGCAATAGTTTCATTTCTCCAAAACCAGAATACCATCATCTAGATGACTTACACAATGACACAGATGCTCTACTTTTTTTTTAAATTCTTAAATAGTTTCTGAAGTTTCTACTGAAATAGAAGATTGGTAAAGTTTCATGCTTACAAAACACTTAAGTTTAAAGATGGGAAGAAGAAACATATTCCAGGGACTATAAATAAAATGCAAACAACTCCTCAATTCATAATCTATTGCTGTTGCAATAAACCCATCACACAATGACCATCCTTTTGGGATGAAGCATGCAATAACTTCCCTGCGCCTGGTTCCCAAACTGGCACCCTTGTTTCCAGCACACATCATGGACACAGATGTCTTTTGGGACATCTTCTTCTTAAATGTCTGTGTTTGTGTGTGTGTCCTCTGCATTTGTATCTACAAATTATAGAGAAATGCTATCAAGGGAAATTTCTCATCAAACTGAATTTGTCCATAATGCTTTGTTGGAAAATCCAATGATATTGGTTGCAGCCAAAGGATATATTCAGCAGGTAATATGCCAAGAGCACCTCATTTAGTATAGTTAAAAACTATCACTGCCACTACCTCTACAGAGGTAGATTACACTAAATTAATCAATAGACATAAGAAGTTACCCACATGCAGGTACATATACACGAAACCAATAAACGCACAGACCAGGACACTGAAAGCGTTAAGTGAGAATGTGGTACAAACCCCAAATTGATTCTTTCCACATGTTTAGAAATCCCAGCGGGCACGGAAACCAAGGAGCGAAACGTGCAATGGACCTCGCTGGGAACGTAGCAGGCACAGGGGTGAGGGCAGGCCACGACCGCTGCCGACGGGCCCCAGAAAAGAATCAGCACCACGGAGAGAGCCCCCCAGCGCGCGTGCGTCGGCATCTTGCCGCGGGGCATGACTCCTGGGTACCACTTTACCTGTTGTGGAAGGACGACACAAGAGATGGTTACTGTCAGGTAGCACTAACTAATCGTTAGTAACTTTTCCTATGAATTGTGTATTATGATGCTAAGCTTCCCAAGGCTTCAAGCGATAAATGTTAAAGACTTAAAATAGTTGCGTAAAAGAAATACGAAACATTTTTTAACCTTTCTTCACTCACTTTAATCATTAGTACAGGCCGTATACTTAATTCCTGCCTTTGACACTAACATATATATATATATATATATATATATATATATATATATATATATATATATATATATATATATATGGAAAGATATATATATATACACACATATATTTGGAAATTTCACTATACTGTGCTCTCCGTGCTTTAAATATGGAATCTATATATACACACATATATATGCATATGCATAGGTATATGCTTACAGAGAGAAAGAGGGACATTAGGTTTCAATTATATCCCGTAATCAATGTTTTATTTCTATCTCTCTAAATGATAAGGCTCAGCCATTATTTATTGTATAAAAATAAAAAAAATAACTTCTAGGGAAGTCATTATTATTAGAAATATTTCCTTCCTTTCATAGGATTCCTTAAAGTTTTGTTATCACTTCTTAAAGTCCTTGAAGAAGCTTCCACTAGAGAAATTCATTCCATTATTTGTGGGTTTGCTTATTATCCTTATTTCTCACCTGCAGGGGCCAAAGCATGATGGTGGAGCTGTATCGATATTTATCGGGAATGAACTTTTTGGGGCCCTCTGTCAGCCTTGCCATTAAATAACGAGTAAAGGAATTCTTGAGGAAAGATTGTGGCAAACAGTAAAGCTGGAAAAGCTCAGATAAACATCGGATTATATCAGCTACATCTTTTAGAATGTCAGGGATAATTTTTTTTTCATGCATTGGCCATGCCTTGTCCATCTAAAATATTTCTTCTCTCTTGAGTCAATTTTAAGCAGAAATAGTGAAAAGCACGGAAAGCAACGCAACAGAGAAACACGCCTGTCATTTCATCCCTGGTCTGGGCAAGCGTTAATTGCCAGTGGCAAACACCACGCCCTCTCAGACAGGGAGGGGAGGGTATACAACATTGACAGCTTTTCCATCGTGTTGATGACCTCGAAATACCCTATTTTCTTAAACTCGCGAGCGCCTTTTCTTTCAGTCGGCCACAAAGAGCTGACGGTGCAGACTGATTTGCAAAAAAGCAAGTTTATGCTCCACCTCCAGGGCTCTGGAACGAAACGACTCCTGCAGCTTTGCAGGGAGAAGTTTCCTTGCTCGCCCGGGGCCTTCCCTCTCCTGCCTGCGCGCAACGCGCTCTGCGCTCGCTCCTTCCAAGGGTATTTTATCCTGACTCTGGGCCCACGCGCGGCCCTGGCCGAGGCGTCATCACCGCTCTGGAGTCAGACTTCGCTCGCCCTCCTGCTTCCCACTCAGGGCCCCCCAGGGGACCTGGGGGACGCGCCTCGGGGAACCCTAGTCCCCAGAACGCCCGGCTCGGGCCACTCGGCCTGCGCCTGCAAGGTCCCCCCGGGCACCGCCCGCGAACCCCGGGAAGCCAGGATGGGTGCGCGAGGCTGCCCGCCTGCTCTATCCCGCCACGGCCACATCCTGGAGCGGCGGGGCGGGCGGCCCTGCGCCCCTGGCTGCCTTCCAACGCCCGGTCGGGCGCGCGGGGGAAGGAGGTGCGTGCCCGCAACGCGGCTCTGATTGCCCGGCGAGTCCCCGCCGCCCGTGACCCCACCGAACCCCTTCTCTCCTAATGATGACTTTCCAGCTTCCGCGCAACTGCTGGTCCCCCTCCAGGGAAAGCTGGAGGAGGAGGAGGAGGAGGAGGAGGAGATTTTTAGTACCAGGAGCTGAGGAGCTCCAACTGTTCTTTCCAACCCCCACACTCGCGAGGCCAAGCGCTAGCGGAATTGGCTTCACTTGGGAATCCTATTGGCAACTCCCTAGAAACAAGGGACAGATGGACGGGGATGGCTGGAGAGAGCGAGGGACAGACGGGTGGCGGGATGGCTGCAGGGAGAAGGGAGGACAGAAGGGAGAAAGGAGGGGGAGAGGGAGGGTCTCCGTGTTAGTCAACCCGATTCAAAGCTACCTCCCTCCCTCCCTCCCTCCCTCAAGATTCCATCGGCTTCCCTCCGGATCATAACTCTGCCGTTTAAAAGCGCGTCTGGAAGCAGTTCAGTGTGTCTCTTTGCCCTCGCCCCCCCGTGCTTCCCCAGAGGCAGAGCAGCGGCTCTGGAGCGTCCCGGCCGCAGTCTGTCCTCACCTGCCCTTGAGACGCAGCGGCCGGCGGGAGGGGCGCGCGGGGAGCATCCACGAGACCTGGAGAGCGAGTCAAGGCCGGCGGTCCTCCCGGGCCATGCTCTTCCCGGGGCCAGAGGCGAGACGACACGGCTTCCCGGCGAGGCACGGCCAGCCCGCGTCCTTTTATTGCCGTCGCCGCCGAGGCTTCCTCGAGTCCACGCCTCGGCCCACCCCCACCGGCCCCACCCCGGGGAGAGAGATGGGCGCGGGGCCGAGCCAAGGGACCCTGGCCGCGGCCTGCCTGCGTTCAGCCCTCCTCTCGCCTCTTCATTGCGCCTCGCCCGGGCTGGGCATCCCTCGCGCACTGACGCTTGAAAGAAGCTCAGGCGCCAAAGGCAGACCGACGGCTTTGGGGAGGAGGATTCCTCTCCCCAGAGAAAATCCAGGGGTCCCGCGAAGGAGACGCAGGAGCAGGGAACGCTGGCGGGAGCTGCTGCAGAAAGTGCGCTCTCAGCAGAGCTTGAAAGCGTTTTCTCTCCTTTCAGGGAGAGGGAAGGCACAAGGTTTGCACTCCTCGGGGTCAGGCCTGAGTTTTCTCTGGCAGCGCCTGGAAGCCCGTGCGCAGGCAGGAGCCGGCTGCGCGCCCCGCCGGCAACCCGCGAGCTGCAGCAGGGCTGCAACGTGAGACCCCGGCCACGCCCTCCCGCCTCTCCAGGGCTCCCTGCCGCCCGCCTCTCTCCCCCGCCAGCGTTCTCCTGCCAAAAAGGTGGAGCAGCTCTCCTCCCGCGGGGGCGCCTCCGGGGCCAGGGCAGGGACCGGGAACTTTGGGGAGCCTGGTGGTACTAGCCAGGACGAGGGGATGACGCGGGGAGGGGGCTGGAGAGGATGGTGGGTCCCCAGCCCAGAGGGGTGGGGGTGGAGGAGAGGGTGGGCTTCTGGCTGATAGAAATCAGATCTTGGAAAGGTAATAAGAGAACAGGGGGAGAAGCACACAGCCCACGAAGGATAGCTTCCCACCCACCCACCGCCACCGCCTCCATGAAGATGAGAAGCAGAAGTGCTCCAGGCTGGCATCAGTCCAGCAAATCATCCAAGCTGTCGTTTGGGAACCTGTCAAGAGCCCAACACTCCACCAGGTGTTGAATGGAGGCAAGAAATAGACCTAAAACCAGTTGCTTCTGAAGCATGGAGTACGGGCAGCTTAGTTTCTCCATATCTGGGAATTCCTGGTGCTTCTATGGAGACCATCAATAGACATTGGCTCGTAAAAGGGTTGACTCACTTCTTCCATAACCTTACTTTTCAAGAACAGTGTGTTGGCACATTTCCAAAGATTTGTCAAACCATGCCTTCAAGTGCCCTGTTTCTCAGCATGTCCATAACCCATCATCCTTTTCCTCTTTAAGGGATAGTCATCCACCTGGTCAGTTAAACTAGAACTCAAGCAGTCCTTGCCATTTGCCTGCCCTTTTCAGCCTCTTAGCTAATTAGGCAACAACTATAATGGAGTTTGCCTCTATTCTAGTTTGCTAATGCTGCCAGAATGCAGAACACCAGAAATGCATTGCCTTTTATAAAAGGGAGTTTATTTGGTTACACAGTTACAGTCTTAAGGCCACAAAGTATCCAAGGTAACACATCAGCAATCAGGTACCTTCACTGGAGGATGGCCAATGGTGTCCGGAAAACCTCTGTTAGCTGGGAAGGCATGTGGCTGGTGTCTGCTCCAAAATTCTGGTTTCAAAATGGCTTTCTCCCAGGACATTCCTCTCTAGGATTCAGCTTCTCACCAAAATGTCACTCTCAGTTGCTCTTGGGGTGTTTGTCCTCTCTTAGAGTCTCTGGAGCATAAGTCTGCTTTCAAAGGCTGTCTCCGAAATGTCTCTCATCTGCAGCTCCTCTCTCAGCTCCTGTGCATTCTTCAAAGCGTCCCTCTTGGCTGTAGCAAGCTTGCTCCTTCTCTCTGAGCTTATATAGTGCTCTAGTAAACCAAGCAAGGCCTGTGCTGAATGGGTGGGGCCACACTTCTATGGAAATTATCTAATCAGAGTCCTCACCTATAGTTGGGTGGGTCACATCTCCATGAAGACACTCAAAGAATACAATCTAATCAACACCAGTAAGTCTGCCCACACAGATTGCATGAAAGATAATGGTGTTTGGGGGGACATAATGCATCCAAACTGGCACACCTTCTAAGATTTTTTTTGGCCCAAAGTCTTCTCTCCCCTCTCTTGCTTCCTTGATGGGCATTCAAGAATTAGCTCTATCAGCCTCTTTCTCCAACAATTCCTTTTTCACTCCATCCCTAACCCATCACTAAAATTCAGCTAGCTCCCTTCACCCTTAATACAGTCTAAACCTCTCCAAGGGTGACAAGCCATGTTCTTTCCAGCCCACCCCAGGGTCACATCTGCTGATATGCCTGGCTTTCAACAACTGTTGACAGATCCCTTCCTTTGCCGCTTTTGTAATACCCATGCTTTTTCTCACCTCCAGGTCCTTGTTTTGGTGTAGTCTTTCCCTGGCACTGTTGCTTGGGAATCTCCTCAGTCTTCATTATCTGGTGTTTCCCAACTTTCATAGCCATTTCCAGTACCCATCAATTTCTTACCATCTTCTTATTACAAGGTAATTTTTGGAGATCTGGAGACTGGCAAAGTGCTTGGTATACAGTAAGTGCTCAATGGAGCAAATATGAAAGGAATGAATGCATTTCAATTCTTTTAAGAAATGTGTAGATTAGAAAAGTTACAGGGCATCACTTGTGAAAAATAATTGCATGAAAAAAACACACATTACCAATTCTCAAGATTCAGGAACTTTTAAAAATCAATATTCTGATGTAGTTATTCCTTTTGTTTTGACGTTTATCCTACTAGCATTGCCTGCTTGCCAAGTGGTTAGTGCCTTTAGTAGGAACCAGGTTTTATTAATTTTTTTAATCCCTAGAAGTGCCAACAGAGTTCCTTGATTTACAGAAGGGTTTTTAATACATATTGGTTAAATTAAATTCCTCTGCTTGCTAAAGATTCCACTATGTGGAGGGTGAAAAAGCATGAGTGAATGAAATGCAGGCCAGTCCACGTGGTACGTAGTAACTGTGCTCTGAGCAAAAGAATGGTATTGAGCTCAACGATTAACAAGAGGTTACAGTTAGACTAGTAGCCAGAGGCCAACTAATTTGATGGATTCCATGAAGCCTGTTGCCCGATGCACACAGGGATTTTATAAGTTGTTCTTTTCCCTGCTCTTGATTTTAGCAGCATCTTTTTTCTTGTACCAGAATTTTAACAACGTGTAATTAATCATCAGTGTTTGCCCATTGTGTTCTTTGATCTGCAAAAGACATCTGTGAGTTTGGAGACCCTTTTCTTTTACAAGCCCAATGTTCAAAGGCCATGCATGGAAAAGGCATGGCTGATAAGTGCCTGCTCTTTCAGTTGAACCCCCTAAACTCCCGTGCTCTGGAGAAAATCCGACAAATTTGCAAGGTAGGCTCCTCTCCTCTCACCCTTACCCTTTTAGAACTGTGAGTTGGCAGACGCACAGCTCAGAAGTCCCTTGCTGTGGGGTTCAACCCCCCACTCCCAGGCTGGGTTGTCTGGGACATGCTAGTCACCGTTCCCAAGATCAGCCTTCTCCTGGGTGAAACAAAGGCAGAACATCTACGTCTCAGAGCTATTGGGACAACTGAACACAATCACAGACAGAAAGAACGAGCACAGAACCTGTTCCACATCTGAAGCTAAGCAATACCATTTGGAAAGCCATAGGGTCTTTTATTTTAACTCCGCTACTTGTATTTCACCGTCTTATGCAACTCTTTACCCCAAGGCAGGGCCTCTGGAGATGCACGTGGTTTGCTCTTATACAAGCCCAAGTTTAAGGGCTCCAGCTTCAATGTGGGAGTTTAATAATGTTTTAAGCAAGTCTGTGGAATGCTGTGAATTTTCATGGTTCTTTGCTTAATAGGGATTGTAAACATAACTTCTGAGCCACATGACTATACACACCACTGCTTCATAGCCTTCTGTGTCAGGGGAAATGCTGAGCCTGAGCACTCTGAGATGACTGGGGGAAAATGTCTACACAGGAAATCTCTACTCAGCACTCTTGAACTTGCATAGCTGGGAAATCCCAGGGGTACACTAATAGCTAGTGGGAAACCTTGTTTATTTGAGGAGAAGTAGCTTTTTAGGAATGTTCCATGTGAAATTTACCCCCAGACTGATCTAGGACAAACATGAAATAATACAGGCTACTGGCCATCTAGCTGGATGTGAGGGATATTTTTGTTTTGCTTTTTGCATGCACAGCATAATTATTAGAAGCCTTCTGTTCTATTGTGCTTCCAGATTTTGTCAATGGCATTTAAAAAAATAGAACAGCATGAATTTTTCTTTTTAAAAAAAGGTGCAAGGCCAGAGATGCTTTTCAGAACTCCCAAGCACAGTTCAATTGTGTCCGCAAAATAGTCTGGGGAAAATTCTGCTCAGCTGGTTGGGCAGCAACCCAAAGAAAAAGAACAGTGTATATAATTGAACTTGGTCTGGACAAACACAAGAACAAGATAAAGGGATTTCTGGGTAAAATGGAAGCTGCTAATTCATTACTGACCTTTACCTGGTCCAGAAGCATCTAGAAAAATGGAGTCACAGACATGTGCTCCTGTATTCCGAATTCTGCTTGGCAGAGAACCAACCACTGTGGGGTAAATTGTGACCCCTAAAAAGATGTTTTCAGTTCCTGCATGTGGTCCTGGGAATGTGTCCTTTTTTGGAAATAGGAACTTTGAAGATATAGTTTGTTAAGATAAGAAGAGGAAATGTAGATGCAAACGCAGACCGGAGAGAAGGCTGTGTGATGGTGGAAGAGGCAGAGCTTGGAGTGACACCTCTAGAAACCCCAAGGATGGCCAGAAAACACCCAAAGCTGGACGAATAAAGAGGAATCCTCCCCTAGAGGTTTCAGATAGGGCACAGCCTATGGACCCCCAGTTTCAGACTTCTGGTCTCCTAAACTGTGAGACAATAAATGTCTGCTGTTTTAAGCCACCAAGCTTGTAGAAAGTGTTATGGCAGCCTTGAAACAGAGACAACTGAGGGATGAGATCATGGTATTTTACTCTTCTGCTCCAAACCACAGAGACCAGGGAAATACAGAGAGGGTCAGACACATAGATATCTGCCAGTGTTGGTTTATCCCTTCAAAGACCTGTGTTCTGGGAAGAAGCACAGCGGCAACCAAGGCTCATCTCACTTTTCAAAATAAAAAGTGCAAACGTGTCCTATTTCAACATGAAAATATTCATTTCAGAAGGGTGTTCTATAAAGGATATTTAAATGATATGGTTAAATTGTCAAGACTTTTCTTGTTTGCAATCCAGTTTGGCATGCATTGCTACTGACACCATTTTATATAGGCAAGCTGCCTCTTGGAATAGAAACCAAGTGGTTTATAGAGGATTTCATATAGAAGCTGGCCTTAAAACGTGTGAGAAAGAGTAAAAGCATGTCATTAAAACGTACATATTTTGTGTGCTCTGAAAGCAGATGGAAACTGTATCTTTCAGTCTAGATGAGGAAACCCTCCCCGGCTTTCCTCTTACTTGTTGATACTTGGAGGACACCAGGATACTCTTTAGTAAGATTTCTCTTTCATGATTTGGAAAGAGGGGCCTCTGTTACTGAACAAGAGATTAACTTTGGTGAGTGCTTCAGCCATTCTGGCTGGCAAGAGTGAAATGCAGAATGACTCCTTGTGCTCAGAGCCTTCAAATTCTCCTGCATGTCATTGAGTGCAACATCCTGAAACTGACCTGTTTGCAAACACAGATGAGTGCATTGACCCCATCTCAGATGGGCTGGGAGATTCACTTAGACACAAACAAAATGTAGGCTAGCATCAAATGCTTTGGAACATGGTCTTTAGACATGCAATTAGAATTTCCTAATGAATAAAGTGGAAGGAAAAAATCATCAAACCCAACAGAGAGAGTAGATGAGAAATGAAGCTCATAAACACAGCTTTGAATCACTAGCAAAGAAGAGAAAAGAAAAGAAAATATTTAGCTTGAATAAAAACTGTGCGGTTTGGCAATGACTCCTCGTTGGCTTTCAAACTTCGATACTCCCCACCTGTCTTCTAAGGAAGTTACATTGTTTCTCGGATGTTGACCATAGAAGCAATAAGTACCTTTATAACAAACTTAAAATGTCATGTTTGTAAACCAATGATGTAAATGCAATAGAAATGTTGCAAGAGAGGGGGGATGGAAAAAAAGGATAACACTTTAACTATCTGGGTCCCCTTTTAAATTGATGCATGTTTTTCTTCTTAGTCCAGTAAATCTCCTGGGATTTACAGCCACCCGTTCACCATCCCAGCACAAAACAGAGTCTTCCTTGGAATTACTCTTCTCTTACTCCAAAAATGTGGTTCAAATGGGAATTGCCAGGCTCATATGGACCCACACTGCCTGGCCACAATTTAGCGCAAAGATGAGAGCCTGGATTCCAATGGACCAGTTAAAATGCCCATCCCAAGATGCACAGTCAATCATGGTACGGGGTAAGCTGAAGACGAAGCTCCATTACCTTGAGGAAAACTCCATCAGGAGGTGTGAGGGCCACTGGGAAATGCCACTCTTCTGTCATTTGGGGGAAGCCTGTTTGCAATGAGGCCAACATTCACAACTACAAAAATGGGAAATAGGGCACAGAGTTCTTTTTCCTTTTCTAAGAGTGATAGGCTTCCTGGTAATTGCCCTGTTTTACCTAAATTAGCTCAAACTAGGCCTCCATAACCAGAGGTGATAGATTTCCCATTAAGGATGGAAGCTATAATATCTGCTGTGCAAAGCCTTGGGGGGACAAAATTGTTTTTCTATTAGGGAAAAATACAAAATAATATGGTGAGTGCTTGGGCAGAGGACATACAAGTGGAGCCTGCCTGCCTCGCAGAAGGGGGGTGATAAGTAAATGTCTTTGAGACCCCACATCAGCAGACAGTGGCACAGATGGGTCATGGAAGCAGTATGCTGGGAAAAGGATTCCTGGAGTGGGATGAAAATCAGATCTATGTTTGTTTCTGACAAGATGACCTCTTTAAAATGTACCCAGGAGAGATGATTTTTCTCCAGGGCATGGACAAAACCTCATGAGTTTTGACTCAATAATACACAGAAAAATTCCCATCTCCTTCCACCCACCCCAAAGATTTCCTAATCTCTAAAACCTGTGAACATGTTACCTTACAAGCAAAGGGGATTTAAGGAAGCAGCTGGAATTGAGGTGGCCAGTCATCTGACCTTAAAGTAGGGAGATTAATCTGGCTATCTGAGTAGGTTCAACCTAATCACAAGTCCCCTTAAAAATGAAGAGGGAGGTCAGAGTGACGGAATGTGAGCTTTGAAGATGGAGGAAGGGGCCACAAACCAAGGAATGCAGATGGCGTCTAGAAGCTGGAAGGACCAAGAAAACAGACTGTCTCCTAGAGCCTCCAGAAGGAACTAGCCCCACTGATACCTTGTTTATAGCCCAGTGAGTCCCCTGTTGGATTTCTGACCTCCAGAACTGTAGGGACATCCATTCTGCTGCTTTAACTGACTGATTTTGTTTTGATTTGTTGCAGCAGCCCCAGGAACTAACACACTCTAAATCTTGAAGCACAGTCTCAGTTCAGGAATTAGAATATGTCATGCCCAGGGTATTGATTGGAGTGGCCTCTTTGGTGATCTCAGAGTGGGGGTCTGGCCACACCATAAGCACCAACCCTCTGAGTATTGATTTGGGGAATGGAAGGGAACTTCAGTTCAACCAGGTCCTTACCTTCTCAGACTCCAGTGGGAGACAGATCATCCTCAAAATGAATAATTACAATATATGGTATGATAGAAAGAAATAGTTCCAATTGATTGGATCCAATCAATCGGATGTACACAATGGAACCCCAATAAAACTCTGAACCCCAAAGCTTGGGGTAGCTTCCCTGGTTGTCCAAACACAAGACTATCCTGGGAAGGTGATGCTTCCTGATATGTTGAGAGGACATCTTTGCAGGCCCTCCCAGAACTTACCCTTTGAGTCTCTTCTTTTGGGTCCCTCTTTATTGTACGTTTCTTGCTATGAGAAAACTGTAATCAGAAGCATAGCACTTCTCTGATTTCTATGAGTCACTCTAGTGAATTATTGAAACTGAGTGTCGGGGAGATCCCCAAATTTGTAGCTAGCTGGCAGAAGTGAGGGTTAGACTTGGGAGCCCCCCAAATTGTGGCTGGAGTCTGGAGCATGGATTGAGCTCTTAATGGTGGAATCTGCCCTGACTCTGATTGTAGCACAGCTGTGTCTCTCCTGGAGGTTCCTTGGGGGTCTCTGGAGAACCACAGCTGGGAGCCCTCTCCCCTTTCTCAGGTGCTGGAGGTGATACATTTTATTGCCTTAGCACCAGCAGCTTTGGCAGACTTTCCCACACAGGCTATTGTTATGCCTTTTGTCCCCCTTGCACTTGTTTGCCAATAGCTACAGCTTTACCTGCTCGTCAGGTTAAACACACCATCCTTTGCTGGGACAGAGACTGATCCAGAAAACCAGCCTAGGGGCCCCAAACTGCTGACAACACCTGCCCCCAATTCTCCAAGGGAACCATCTGCAGCCCAAATTCCCTGAAGCAGGTAATAATGAGCGGCAGCACTTTCCTGAAAATAAAATAGCTTCACCAAATCATTCTCACTCTCTGCAACTTTTTAATGTTTTTGTATAAGCCAAGGCATTCAAAGACAGTAAAACCTACTCTTCTAAGAGGCTTTGTAAATTCTGAGCGTGAGTGTGTCAGTGTGTG
>PVKY010009117.1:0-13533 GCA_004027775.1 Bradypus variegatus
GGGGGAGGGGGGGTCACAGGCAGGTGCAGGGAATGGGGAGAGAAGGGAGAAAGGCTCTCTCCTGCTAGGTCCCACCTCTCATTCAGAAGCCCCAAGGCTCATTTAGAGCCAGTCTAGCTGGGCCCCCCTCTTATCAGCACCCAGGCAAGCTGGTGGGGCTGCCTGTCCCCCTCTTGGCATGGCTGGCTGGCTTTTCCTGGCTGTTCATCTCATCTTTATGACATCCTCAGGGCCCCAGGGTGGTACTTGCCCTGGCTGGCTGGCACCTCCTTGGGCTGCCTAAACTTCACTCAAAGGCACATCACTGAGGTGCCCTCAAGGTGCTCCAACCCAGTCTGAGGGCACTGTTAGCCTTGGTGCAGAGGGCCAGGGTGTGCCCCAAACTTACCCTGTCAGAGGTCTGCTCTTCTTAATTTCAAAGAACTGTGTCCCTGTGTGATTGTACCTGTGGGTGCTGGTTAAGGGCTTCCTGGCTTTGTCTGGAAGAGGCTAACCCTCCACCCCAACCCTGGGGCACAGCACTCCCAGTGGTGCAGGGTGGGTGCAGAACCCATAAAGTGCTTTCCACCAGGCACCTTGGAGGAGGTTCAAAGACTTGACCCTCCTGTAGGGAAGAAAGGAGGGCACAGCATGGGAGAGTCTCCTTCCTTCTACATGCCCCCCTTCTCTTCTCTTTTCCTCCTTTGGCTTCCACCCTTGCTCTCTCCTGGCCTCCTTTCCTGGGACAGAGACATGTCAGGGCTGGGAAGGAGGCTCTGAGGACAGCTCTCTGCAGCACTTCATTTTCCAACCAGCTGAGAAGCAGCAAGGACTGAGAGAAGTTTGGGGTGGGAGTACAGCTCAGCCAGCAATTGCTGGGTGCTGCTGAGCCAATCACCTCCTCTCTCTGGACTACAACTTCTCCGTGGCAAAGAGGAGGCTGGATCAGGTCTTCAGTAATTGGCCTGGCTTTTCTCCTGCTCAAGACCTATGCCTGGTCCTATCCTCTCTGAGGCCAAGAGAGCAGGATTGCTGCAGGGAGAGGACCTAGGACCCACAGCTCTGGACATGGTACAGAGTTTTGGAGGGGCTGAGCAGGGACCACAGGGAATCTGGGGCTCAGGACAGCCCTGCTCATTCCACACAGGGCAGGCAGCCTCCAGCCAGGGAAGAAAAAGGCCAAGAACTGGGAGAAAACTCCAAGATGAGGAAGCTCCTTTCTACAGCATAAAATTCTTTTTCTCTTCCATTTTCCCACCTTTAAAACCAGTTTTTAAACAGCCCCACAAGAGAGCTTCCTCTCTCCTGGGGCTGGACAGAGAGTGCGGGAGGAGGTCTGGTCTGGAGGATCCTAGAATCGGTACTCCGCCATTTCCTGCTCTTCACCCCATGACATGACAGGGGGAGGAAGCAGGGTGGCAAAAAGGGCTGGAACCTATCAGACAAAATCCTCAATACCCAGGGTGGGCCCAGGCTGTGTACTGCAGGACTGACAGGGGCACACGGACTACCACGCGCATGGCACCCCCTGTGGGTGTGCAGCAAGGGGGTGCTGCTGATACTTTGCAACCCCAGCTCTGCTTCGGACCCTTGGCCAGGGAGGATACTGCAGCTCCCTGATGTAGCGCTGTACAGCTTCCAGGCGCTCAGGGATGGGTGTAGACGGCTGGAACGTAGGCACACTTGGTATGGGGATCTGGGGATGGAGAAAGAGCTCTGGTCACAAGAGGGAGGCTCGCTCACCCTGGAGTGTCCAGCCCACTGGGACCCTCAGGAGGGGGCTCTCCCTTCCCCTCCTATCCTGTGACCCCCCCATCCCAGCTGTTCCTCTCCCTTCCAGCACTTGATAGCATTCCTAATTTGGAATGTATATTGATGGTCCAGTTTTATGGTGCTTTAATAATTATAGGAAAACAGGGGCTGGCTCACTGGCTATTTTAAATTTTAAGTAGTCACTAACTTCAAGGTCTAACACGAACATCACTGTTGGGGTTTGGCTGGTTTGGGGTTGGGGTTCACGCTGGTTCAAGTGCTGGATCAAAACTAACTGGTGTACCAGGTGTCCATTCTCTCGGGTCCTGCCCGGGGCTGGGGGCTGGCTCCCTGGAGGGATGGATGTGCCCTCTGTGTCCCCCACCCCAGGGGCAGGGGCACATTGTACCAGTCCTTCCAGAGTGCCAGCCGGAACTGCCAGAGTAAGCCAGTGAGAGCAGGCCAGGCAGAAATATTTGGGGACAGGTCTTTTTATGGCGCCTATTTGCTCAGGCCTGGACCCTTTGGAGGGGCTTCACAGAGAAGCGGGAGCCCCAGATTCTCCTTCCACACCCCAGATTCTCCTTCCACACCTCCTCTTCTTGCCAGCTCCACACCCAAGGCAGTCCTCCTCACCAGAAGGGAAGTCCCAGCACCCAGGCAGAAAGGGGAGAGGGGGATGGATTGGGCAGGGAGCTGGTGCAGGACGACCAGAGCCCGAGGCTGTCCCTCAGCAAGCAGGCAAGGAAGGAGTCCACCGTGCAGGCGTGGGGCCCCAGGTTGCAGGCTCCTTCTCTTACCAGGGGAGCCCAAATCCTGGCACTTAGGCTTCAACAAGTCAGTGAGGCCAAGAAGGCAAGAGAGGCCTCCTCTAGGGACCCCAGGGTTACAGAACAGACTGCTTTGGGTAGAAGCACCAGACTCCCCAGGACAAAGCCTCCTTCTGGGCTCTACCTTGGCCACCAGCAGAGCCAGCTGTGAAGTGGCCTCCTGGCTCTTCACACAGAGGGGCTCTGCCACCTCCCCACATGGAGGGGCTGGGGCTGCTGAGGGCAGGAGTAAAGCAGGAGCTCCATGCAAACCTGGGGTAGAGCTGGTGGCAGGGAAGGGGAGGCTCCAGCACTTTTCCTCTTTCTCTGGGGATGCACCCCCCCACCAAGGTGGAGATGGTAATTCACAGAGCACAGCCCTTTAAATAATGTGCTGCAGGGACTGAGGTTCTGACAAGGAGGGAAGTGACCCACCAATTACCAGTGCATCTTGTGGCTGAGGGGCCATTGAGGCAGGGGTGGTGGTGCAGGACAGCCTCTAACAGAGATCTACTTCCCCCCAAGAGCAGAGTTGTAGGAAAGAAGCCCCGCACCCCACCCCACCCTGGGCTGCTCCCTGTTCAGGACCCAAGCTTTACACCAACTTCCTCTTCCTCCCTCCTTCCCTGGCTGGTTCTCTCCTTCCTGTCTGGGCAGTCCCTGGCAACCACACTGGCTGGAAGAAGGTATTGCCCCTCTCACATCACCCCCACTTCCCCAATTGGTGTCACCACTTGCACTCACTGGGGGATAAAAGCCCAGAGATGAGGGGCTCTCCCCTCTCTTCCTGCCTGACCACCCTATGGCAAACGGGTTCCGGAATTCTCCCAGGACCTGGCCTTGCCTCCTTGTGGGGGATTTGGGGGCAGGGGTGGGGAAAAGGAATTAGAGAAATTACTTAACAATTTACTATAAACAACATCACACATCCATCCAGTCACCATCTCCTGAGCTGGAGATCCCTGGGGGCAGGTGTTGTAAGCAGTGGATGAATCATCCCCATTTCTTAAGTGATCTGGTGACCCCTACGAGCACTGGACAAAGACTGTTATACACCCTTCCTCAAGAAACTTCAGACAAGGCGGAAGCTGGAGCTGAGAATCCTTTGCCTGAGCTCACTCAAAGCCAGCCATGAGCGGGGGGCCAGGCCTAGCCCAGGTGACCCCCAGGAGGGCATCAGTCGTTGCCACCTGGACAAAGAACCCAGGAACTGGCTACTTGGGGAGAAGGAAGTAGCCTTGCAAAAGTCAAGAAAGACCTGGGATTCACAGGCAGGGCCATCAGGGCACCTCCACCAAGGCTGAGCTGGAGGGAGCCCTCCATCAGCTTGTGGCTCATTTTAACACAGTGCAGACGGCATCTACACCTCCTTCCTAGGTGTTCATTCCCAACACAGACTCATTCCAGGCAATCACAAATGATTGGATTCTGCACATTTAAAGGACCTGGTCCACTTTATGACTGCTAGCTCGAATGTGTGCCCTGTCCCACCTCCATACAAGAGCCAGAAATATGTTCCTCATTGTTGAGGGGTGGGGGAAGTGGGGTACAGAAGGTGGGACCCCTTTAACCCAGATCTCATCAGAGACAACTCCTCCTCCACTAACAAAGGCCACGAGTTATGCTCATTCTAGGAACCCCTTAAGGTACTGAGTTCTATAGAGACATTTTCACCGAGCACTCCAGCTTAGTCCAGCATAACAAGGAGTCTTCGGGAAGGTGGGAGGAGCCTGTGGCTGAATGTGTGATGAGCAGCAATATAGCCTAGAGGTTGATAAAACAGACTTTAGAACCAGACCATCAGTATCTCACTGCCAGCTCTGTCATTTATTAACTGGTGACCTCAGTCAAGCTCCTCTACTTCTCTGGGCCTCAGATACCTCATTTGTAAAATGGGGACAATGACAGACCCAACTTCATGGCATAAATGGCCTGGCACACAGCCAAGCCTCAATTCATGATCATTGTTACTGTCAATACAGTGTGTGCCAAAGAAACGGGTCAGCATAAGTGTGTGCCAAAGAAACGGGTCAGCATATGCTGACCCTGCCAACGTTAACTTTTTGCAGGATATCTCCACATTTGTGTTTTGCAGGAGCTCCTTGGCCACAGCTACTGTTAGAAGACCTTCAGTGTCTGGGTCTGGGATGAGAAGCCACTAAACTAAGCTTTCATAGCAGCTTGAAACACATCAAGGACAGGTTCTTACATAGGAGATAAACCGTTCCTGGATTTAGGTCCCTTTTAGAAACTTGCCCTTTTAAAGGATGCCCATTTACAGCATGTTTCTCCTATGCACCCATAGGGTGGTTGGCTCCTTGGGTATTTACTACATGCTCACCTGTTTCCAGGCTTTACTCATTTATTCCTCCCAACATCCCTCTGAAGTGGGCATTGCCATTATCCTCGCTTTACAGCCGAGTCAACTGAGGCACAGGGAGGTTTGTATGCCCTAGCACACAGGTGGTTATGGGAGAGCCAGGATTGGAATATGGTGGATTTGACTCCAGCACTCTCTTTTCATCACCCTATACTACAGCGGTCCCAGAATCAACCTCTTGGAGGGGCCAGACAGGTAACATAAATGGGACAGGCAGGCTTGAGAGTGAGAGGTGGCAACTGTGGGGAATGGGGAGGTGGGGGGGTGCTCCTCAGCTGCCATGTGGGATCACAGATTCTCTGTTCCCAGATTGTCTCATTTTCTGAAAAGATGCCAAAAACCTGGGTCTTTGTGTGAAATCTCCCAATTTTAAAGTATGGCTCAAGTGTTCTTTTAAACTTTGGGTAGTCCCAACCAAACCTATCTTTGGCCTTCTGTGCCAGCGCCAACTGCAGCAGCTGCTTGGGGAGGGGAGAGCCCAGGGTCGGTCAGCTCTGCAGCTGGCACTCGGGCATCAACCTCAGGGCTGCTTTTCTCCCATGCCTTCCCCCAGACTCCTGCACACCTCTCAGCTCTAAAGGCTCCTTTCTACTCTGGAGCACAGCAAAGGAGGAGCCCCACACAGACCCACTGGGTTTCATTAGCTACAACACTTTTTCAGTGGTTTGAGAGGTGGGGAAGTTTCAAATTTTCCCAAATCTCTCAAAAAATTCCTTTTACCCTGCCACATGCCTTTCAGTCACAATACACCCCCCTCACGGACAATAGCTTCATTCCTTCATTTCCTATACATGAAAACTGAAGATGAGAAGATGCATTTTGGGCCAGTGGCTAATGAGTGGCCACCAGCTGAATCAGGCATAAGCACGATGGCCGGCAGGCATTCCAACTAGCTCATGTGCGAGAACTGTGTGGCTCTGGCCATCAGTGTCCAACAGGGCACAGGGGCCGGAGCCCAAAGACCTGGGGCTGAGTCCCAGCTCTGCCACTTACTGGTGGTGGGACTTGGAGTTCCTCCTTGAGTTTTCAGCTTTCCCATCTATAAAACGGGGACCAAAACTGTACTAACGACTTCAGCGAGATCATGCGTGAACAAATTTTGAGTGAAATCCACCTACCCCTTCTGATGAAGGATGTGAAAAAAGTAATGAACATCCAATAACCAGTGCTGGTTTGGGGCTCTACAGTCTGTCAAATGCTTTACCGCATGGGCTTTTGTTTACTCTTCACCTCAATTGCCTGTTTTACACCTGAGAAAACCGTGGCTCCGACAGGTTACAAGGGCCTGCCTGATGTCCCAGAGACAGGCAGGCAAGCCATGCCTATGACCATATCCTTTGGCGTAATACTTTCTCTTCTAGGAATTTATCCCAAGGAAATAATCAGAGACAGACCCCCATATTTATGTTTTAGAATGTTCCCTACTGTTCATTTTAAGAAATAAATATTGGACACAGGGGATTGGCAACGTAAATTATAATTATGCACCCACTCAAGACCTACATTTTGTTTCCCCTGGAAATACTAGGCAGTTGCTCAACCTTCAGTTTCTATTCCCTTTTCCAGACGAGATTTTCTGGTGACTCTACCAGTAACCTGGTGAAAACAAAACAAAACAGGCCACTTGTCCCCATGTCTGATCCACATGAACTGTCACTGCCCCCCTGACTTCCCATCTGAGCAGGCAAGACCCGGCCGGCTCTGAACTTGAATCATTTTGGAGATTTCAGGCCTCTGTATTTGTGAAAGTGTCTCCTTTTCTTAACCATAACATCTTAAAAATCTACTAGACATGTATTTTCAAACAGCCCTGTACAGCACAGAAGGTCTCAAATACCCTTTCATTCAGCAAACACACACAAATGCCTGTTCTGTGCCAGGCACATGGGAGGCCCTGGAAAGACAAAGATGAATGAGACACAGCCTCTGCTTGGAGGGCAATACAACTGATGGATGGCCATCGCCAGGGAGTTCCTGCATACATGGGAAAATTATTTAACTTCACCCCACCCACCAGACCTCTTCTAAGGCCCTAAATCTAGTGTCCCACAGAGCAGAGGGTCCAGAGCCCAAAGATCTGGGGCTGAGTCCCAGCTCTGCCACTCAGTGGTAGTGAGACTTTGACATACTACTTGGTTTTCAGTTTTCTCATCTGTAAAACGGGAACCAAAATTCCACTTACTTCATGAGGCTGTTAGGAGAATTCAGTGAGATAAGGAGTGAAAAAATGTTCTCAACCTATGAAACCCAGTATCCTCCTTAGTCATTCATTAGCTCTCCATTCATAGCTCTTTGGCTTTGCAAGCACCACCAAGCAAATGAGATGACAATCCACATTTGCGTGTTTGTAGTTCATCTGCTGTCCCGTCAACAAAATATGGGCATTTTTAAAGCAATGGGGCAGGGCTTCCTGGAGGCAGTGCAGGGGAACCTCACAGAGTGACCCCAATGGCAGCTAGGAGAAAGTTCTCCTGGACAGGTATACTGGTCTGTATTTATAAAATTTTACCATGCCAGTGCCCTCCTACCATACCTGAGCAAAGTGTGGCTTTGCTCTCCCAGATCTCCTAAGGGAAAAACCTAGATCTCTCTCCCTCTCCACCCCCCATCC
Organism: Bradypus variegatus; assembly: GCA_004027775.1. NCBI lineage: Eukaryota > Metazoa > Chordata > Mammalia > Pilosa > Bradypodidae > Bradypus > Bradypus variegatus. The sequence goes on from PVKY010009117.1 coordinate 7,532, forward strand.
CCCTCACCTTGGGCAGGTCAGTGGCCCCACGGATCCGCTGCGCCACCTTCTCTCCATCGGGGTGGATCTTAGCCACGTGCTTCCACATCCTTTCCCAGGTGGCGTCGTCCACAGGCAGCCCACCCCGGTTGACAAAGAAGGGGACACCTCCATCCCGCAGGTCCTCTTCCCCTTCCTCCTCCGGCTCTTCATCTCTCTGGGCTGAGGCCCCTTCACTGGCCTCTAAACGCTTGGCCCCCGAGGGGGCGGCAGTGGCTGCAGCAATGGACGCAGCACCACTGCTGCCACCCCCCACCCCCTTCTTCCCCCCTGGCATCCCCAAATCCTTGACTGGGGTGGGAGGATGAATCAGTGGGCAGGGAAAATAGGCGGCTCACAAGAGGCTTCCCCCGCACCAGCTGCAGAGATAACACATGGTCAAACAGAGTGTGGAGCGCCTTTAAGAAACCAGGGCGTGGCTCATGTACCATAAACTACTACTCAGTAAGAAAAAAAAAATCAGTGCAACAACGTGGAGTGGGGGGCTGAAGGGGTTGCTTCTCTGGGGTCAGCCTTAGAGGCCCTGTTCTGTTTGAAAAACAGGATAAAGAGAACACGCCCCGATTTGGCATCCTTCAAAAAGCACCCCCATTTGACAGCGAGAACAATGACCCGCAGGAATCCGGGCTGGCTGAAAGGAGACAAGTCGGAGGGAAACTGAGGCCGAACAGCTCAGACCTGCGGCGGCAGAGAGGAAGGGTCAAGGCACGGATGTCCACGCCGACTGGACGCCCTGGGTTCCAGTTTTGTAGAGAAGAATTTCTTCTACAAAACACACGCACACTCGGACCCGTGGGCGCCCCAGGCGGCTTGAGGCGATTCCGGGCCTGGTCAGCCTCGGGCCCGGACTCCGGGGCGGGAAGGCGACGGTGGGGGGCGATTTCTCCGACGCGACGAGTAAGGGAGCCAGGCCTCGCAGCTGGCGGGGCGCTGGGAGGGAGCGCGCGCCAACACGCACATTCCACGCCCGCGGCCCACTCCCCGCACAAAGTGGGCTTTGTCTCGCCCCCTGTCCCTTCGTCCCCGGGGAAGCAGCAGCGAAGTACCCACAAGAGGGAAGGGCGGGAGGGGGAGGCGAAGGCTAGGGGAACCAAGGCCCCGCCGGTCCCCGGCCGGGCGCGTTTCAGCGGGCGGACGGCAGGCACCTGGCTCCGCGCTGCGCCAGCCGAGCCATCGCGGGGCGCGCGTCCCGCTCCGGGCCCCGGGGCTCAGCGGGCCCGGCTCGGGCGGCGCGCAGGGGCCAGGCCGAAGTCACCGAGCGGCGGGCTCTGGCCGCGGGAGCGCCGCCCCGGACCGGCTGCAGCATGGGCGGCGGCACCGCTGGGCGGATGAAGGATGCTCTGCTGCTGGACGCTCGGGTTTCGCCGCCCGGGCCAAGCCGGGCAGGAAGGACGCGGGGCGGGGCCGGTAAGCCCCGAGGCTGGCGCAGCAACGGCCGGCGGACGCAGCTGGAGGCGAGGAACAAAGCCTCGGCGAGCGCCGGGTGCGCTGGTGCCCGGGGAGCAGCCCGTCTAAGCGGCCCGTGCAGCGCAGAACCCGGGCGCAAGTCGCGGCTTCCGGGCTTGGCTCAGCTCCGGCCGCCGCCACCCCCGCCGCCTCAGGGCTCAGGTGCGGCTGGCCGCGTCCCCATCCCGCCCATCGCCCACCCGGCTCCAGTCGGTCCCTCGTCGCGCATGCGCTCCGTCCCCCCCTTAAAGGGCCAGCGCATGCCCTCTCAGTCCTCCTCCTCCTCCTGCAGCCATCCCTCCACCCCAAGTTATCTCGAGCGTGCGGGTGAGCCTTCGGGCCCTTCTCACCAATCTCTCGGGGCGCCGCGAGGCAAATGAGGAGCTGCCGAGGAAGTTTACAATGCGCCATACGGAGCGCAAATTCCACGGAGATTCCGGGTGCATAAGGCCTGCAGTTGGGAATTTCCTAAGGGTTGGGGGTGCCTCGCTGGGCCCCTGAGAGTGTAGGACACAGGCCTGGGAGACCGGAATTCTAGACCGGATTCAGGTCCAGTTTTGCTGTGGGCCATCCAGCAGGGTACTTCCCTCTGTAGGCCTGTTTCCCTTCTATCAACCGAGGTGGTCACACTGGGTCAGTCATAAAGCCCTCCCAGCGCGCTTTCCTTAAGGGAGGAGAATCTTGGGTTTGGGGCCACTGCCTCTGGAAATGAAGGGGTTAAATGTTACCCTATTCTACCCGAAGGCCTATGCAGGTGTGGGCGGGATGGCCGCTGGGGTCGCCCCTACTCCTCTCTCCTGGACCGGACTCTGGGCATCCCTGCCGCCGCCGACTGGGCTGGAGGGGTGCTGCGCCCCAGCCTTGTGGGACCGCGACATGGGATTGGGGGACGCTGGTTGGTGGGAGTCAGCTGACCCAGTACTCAGCCTCTGGATCGCGGAGACCGAGGCACCCGCACCCTACCTCCATTCCACAGAGCGGTAACGCGGGGAAGAGGCGCCAACTGTGAGCAGAGGGGAAGAACTTGACTAAAATTTGACAGTCGTGGGTGTGCTTTTAAAAAACTCCTTCCTCGCCGCCGTGGGCGCCCCTTCCCCCAACTCCCCACCCCAGTAGTTAGTGTGACTAGTAGACATCCATGCAGATTCCTGGACCCCAGCGGGCAGATTAGGTCACTGCGTTTCGGCCTTTCCTCTGTCAAGCCAAGGTTCCTCCCCTGGGCTGGGATGTAGAATGTCCTAGAGAACCCGGAGATCCTCAGGGAGTCCCCATCTGTTATCCCTGGTGTCTGAACTTTCCAGTTTCCCTGAGCTCCGGTAACAACCTCTTGCTGCCTTCAGGGTTAGAAACCAAGATCAGTGATGGGGAGGGTCACAGGATCCCCAAGAAATTGAGTGAAGCAGTAGTCCTCTTAAGCTCACCAGGAGAAGATGACTCCAGGCATATGAAATCCACCAGGGATTAACAACTACAACTTCCTCATTGTCTAAGTGGGGAAATGGAGTCTCAGAGAGTAATTTCCCCAAGCTCACACAACTAATCAGTAGCAGAGCTGGATTTTGAACTGGAGTCTAACTTCTTCAGGTGCTTCGTTTTCACCCTGTGCTTTGCCTCTTGTGTTAGCCAAATGGTGGTGGTGGTTTTAAAATATGTTTGCAAGTTCTTTACCACTTCTCCTTTCACGTGTGAGTCCAATTCACTGCATCTTGAGTAGGGGCTGGACTTAGTGACTCAATTCTAATGAATAGAATGTGGTGGAAGTCACGCTATGCGACTTTTGAGGCTTGGTCATAAAAAGGAGACAGCTTCCACCTGGCCTTCTTTCTCTCTCTGTCTTTATGTCTCTCTCTCCCCTGGAAGCTCACCCTGGGAACCCAACCCCATATTCTAAGGAAGCCCAGGCTACATGGAGAGGCCGCGGGAGGGTGTTCTGCCTGACTTCTCCAGTTAGGCTCTCAGCCGACAGCCAGCGTCAATCGCCAGATACATGGTGAACAAGCCCTTAGATGACTCGGGCATCCAGCCTTTGAGTCTTCCAGATATCGTGGGGCAGAGACACACCAGCCCCACTGTGCCCTGTTGGAATTTCTCTCCCACAAAAATTGAGAGATACTAAAGGATCATTGTTTTAAGCCAGTAGATTTTGGGGTCATGTGTTATCCAGCATTATATAGCTAATAACATGAGTTTCTGAAGTGACAAATAATAAAATAGAGTTGGAGTATTCATTCAAACATTCAAATAGTAAATATTTATTGAGCGCCTTCTATATGTCTGGCTTGGTAGTAGGTGTTAGAGATACAGAAATGAACGAGAGATGTGGTCCTTGCCCTAATAGGTCCATTAGAAGGGAAGAAGTAAATATTATTTCAACAAAGTGCTCCATCAGAGGGTTAGTACAGGAAACTATGGGAGTGCATACCCTGGGTCACTTCCCAGTCAGGAGGGGACTGGGGTGTTGACCCAACGATGGGGGAAAGAAGAATGACTTGGCTACAAGGCTTGCATGGCCTAGGCTAGAGAATTTCTGGGACTTGTGCCCAGAGGTGGAAGGGGACAGGTGTTGGATAATGTGGGTGGTGGTGGTGGTGGGGCACACAGATATATTATAAAATGTTGAAGCCAGAAAGGGATGTGTCTAACTCAACATGTTTCAGCCAGAATCTCAGAGAGGACAAATGTCTTGCCTGGTGTCACACAACTGGTGAGATGGGTCATGTGCTGAATTCTTCATTAAACCCTCCCATGACTTCTGCATACCTGTACCCAGGTAATAATGACTCTAACAGATACTGTGGTAACTCCTTATTTGACTCAAGGTTTTTATGGCCATTATCTCTTTTGCTGTCTTCACAAGAACTCTGGAAGAAGTTAGGCTGAGTTTAATTCCCATTTTGCAGATAAAGAAAAGATGCACAGAGAAGAGAGGCAGCTTAAGCACCCAGCACAGAAGTGGGTACGTCAGAGCTGCTAGGTACAAGTGACATGGATGATGACAAGGATGATGATGGTGCCTAGCTCACACCATGTGTCACTAACCTAATGTCCTGGAAACTAATACTAGTAACAACCTTTTGGATTAATCTGCTCTGACTCATTACCTATCCTTGAGTCACTAAAGCTCAAGTCATATTTCCAGAGATGAGAGTATGCTTGACTTAGCTTTGGGCCTGAACCCATCTTGGCTGGAGAAGGACGGGCACCCACGTTAACAGCTCCACCAAGACTGCAGGAAGCAGGGGGCAGGAGGCTACCCTAAAGAACAGGGAGGGGCATAGAAGTGCACCAGTATAGATGTGCTTATAAAAGGTAGACATTCTACATCTGCACTCTCCAATAGGGTAGTCACAACTCACATATGGTTATTTAAATTTAACTAACATTCAATAAAATTAAAAATTCCATTAGTCATACTGACCACATTCCTTGTAATCAATGGCCATGTGTGCTCATGGCTATTCTACTGAACAGTGCAGATTGTAGAACATGTCCAACATTGTAGATATTTCTATTGAACAGCCTTGCTTTGATTCTTGCTTGGAATTTGACTCGTCTTCTTTTTTTCTTCAGCTTCACAAATTATGGCTCTGGAAATAGCAAAGAAGAAAGTGAATTAGAATCCTCATTGAGTCATTCAGTCATTTCACCATTCAAAAATATGTTTGTTTATTGGGCAAACATATACTAAGTGTCTACTCTGACATGGATGGTTGTAGGCTCCAGGATGCCTAGAGGGATCTTGGAGATCTCCTGGACCAGTGGATCACACATTAGAATCACCCAGGGATCACTGAGCCTCTCCCAGCAGAGATTCTGATGTAATTGATTTGGGGTGGGGCATGGGCAACAATAGTTTGGAAAAACTCCCCAGGTGATGCTGACATCCAGCTGGCCTTGGGAACCACTAAAATCTAGACAGACTAGTGAAGGATTTGTGGCAGATAACCTGAAAACCTGAACCAGTAGGGATCTGACTTCCACTCCAGGGTTCTTAGGACAAAAATGAGAGTTCCCTGTGGATCTGGCCTCTGTCTGAATGGAATGTAAAATTCTTATAGGAAGAAGAAGACTACTCTTCCTTAATCCAAATGGAATCCAATTCATTTTGAATACAGTGCCAAAAGAGCTTCCAGTATGGGGTCCATTGTAGGTAGATTATTTCTCAAACTGTGTGTTTCATGCCCAGAACTGCATCATTTAGCCAAGATGACAAAATCCCTATAAAAATAGCTACCATTATTGAGCATCTACTGATCATGCACTGTTTCATTTGATCTTGCAAGGCAGCTACTGCTACAGCAGCTTATGGATGAGGAAACTGAGATTCAAAGAGGTTAAAGATGATAACTTGTTCATTTTGGTCCAGCTAGGATTCTGACTCCAGAGTTCATGTGCTTTCCCCTTCATCCCCCTGTGGCTACCCTGCAGCTGAGGGTACGAGGCAGCTGGCAGACAGTAGTGTTCTCCTCCGGATCTGCACAGGAAAGAAAGCTTCATGTAGGTGAGACGTGATCCTT
>PVKY010009118.1:0-13529 GCA_004027775.1 Bradypus variegatus
AAGCAATGATTTAAAGTACAACATAAAACTCTGCTGAGGACTAATTCGTAATGCCAGCTGCTGTTAAGCTTCTTAATCTTTATCTAGTTCAATTAAAATCTGAATGTTTGGGATTTCATTAACAACTGGGGGTTTGGAATTACATGCGCTTTTACACTGTATCCCACGGATGCACAATGCTGGAAGTTTCCCAGAACGTCCTCAGGTAGACAGATATAATTAAAACCTAAGCACGTAAAGGATCATGGAAAGGTAAAAGGGGATTATTTTAATTTCCCCATCAGATCCAATTGACAAAACAAGGAAACCCCACCCGAAACAGCGCCCCTTTTGTGTGGGGCAGGAGGGGTGCCCCCGAGGTATAGCTCTGTTCCGCTGCCAGGCTCGGTGCCCTTGCCCCTCAGCCAGGGGCCATCTTGGTTAAGGACCAGCTAGCTGCTCTTGATGTCTTCCTAAGACATCCCTGTGCCAACACATCACACCCTGTCTCGGCCTGAGTGCAGACGTGTTTGCTGTCTGTCAGTCCGTTCTGCATTTTCAAGGCTTTGCAGGCAGGTCTTTCTAAAGTTAAACTGGCCAAAGTGACACACAAGCTGAAGGCATAACTCCAGATTATGAGCTAACAGCAAGAGGGCTGTTTCGTGAGCACGTCCTTCCTGGCCTGGGGGCCGTGGCGAATGGCCGGAGTGTGCCCGTTACTCTTCTTCCGAGTACAGGAGATTCCTCCCACCCTCTGACACAGGTTCTGATTGAGCCTCAGGTGGGGATGAGGAATCGGCATTATTTTGGGGGTTGCCGGGCCATTCTCGGGCAGGGAGCCCTGGCATTATGCCCTGTACACCCTCGGGAGGTGCCAAGGGCTGGGCTCTGGGGAGACACACCTGTGTCCGAGTGTCAGCCAGATGCCCCGGTGTGGTGGGCTGAATGGCGTCCACGCCCTGATCCCGGAACCTGGGGCATGTGCCCTGACCGGCAGAGGGACTCGGCAGGTGTGGCTGAGGTAAGGACCTGGAGATGGGAGATGGTCCTGCGTGACCCAGCTGTGCCCCTTGTCATCACAGGGGTCCTTCCAAGAGTGAGGCACGAGGCACTGGGTTGGGAGAGGGAGACGGGGCCCCAGAAGCAGAGGTCAGAGTGATGCCAGGAAGGGGCCATGAGCCAAGGGTTGTGGGCAGCCTCGAGAGTCTGCAAAAGGCAGGAACTGGGCCCTGCCCTAGAGCCAGAGGAGGGGGTTGCGCGGCCCGGCGAGCACCTTGATTTAGCCCCAGGAGCCCTGCACCCGACTGCTCACCTCCAGGGTGGTAACAGAGGGGTGCTGTGGAAGCCACCGGGCTCAGCAGTTGTTAGAGCAGCTGTGGGACAGTGCCTGGGGTGACCTCGAGCAAGTTGCTTCTTCTGAGCCTCAGTTTCCTCATCTGTGAAATAGAGATGGAGGTGCGGTACCTTGGGGGCCACTGTGAGGATCGAAGAGGTGATGGATGCCCAGCGGGGCTTGGCACAGAGCGGGCCCTCCCCTGTCCACTGCGGCTTGTGGCCGGTTCATTGTTGCTGGCGCTGGCGCCTGTCCTGCCACTGCCCCTGGGGCCAGTGCCAGCCCTGGTGCTGGTTTTAGTTCTGGCCCTGGCTCTGTCACAAGAGCCCTCAGGTGGGCCAGGCCAAGCCTGTAGGGAACTGGTCCAGGGAGTTCAGGAAACCTGGGCAACCCCGGGAGTCACCTCTCCCCATCTGACGCTCCCCCCATGCCCTCCTCCTTCTGGCTGGGTTCCCAGGTTGCCTGACTGAAGCAGGAGCAAGAAAGGAACTTTGGAGATCATTGGGCCTTGGGGCCAGGGTGAGACCCCTGAACCAGTTGTCCTATGATTTGGGGTAAGCCCGTCCATCCCTCTCTGTCTGACCAGCTGTGAGGTTTTCCCAGTTTGCACAAAGCTCTTCCTTGTTCCTTAGTGGTCTTCGCCCTCTGTGCTCGCTCTCCCGCCAGCCCTTCCCACTTCCAGCGCCGCTGCCGGATTTCCCTGCGGCAGCCGGTGGAGGAGCTGAGCATCCCTTGCGGTGGACCCACGAACGCCCCGAGACCCCGAGGCTTATGCAGATTCCTGCAGGATTCCAAGGAGCCAGCTAGAGAGGAGGCCCTGGAAGGCAGCTGCAGTCCGCGAAGCTTCTGGTGCACCTGAGCACGTCTCTGTTCAGTTAACTTGGGCAACCGATTAGTCTGTTCTTAAATAACAGAGTCTGCTTTGGAGTCAAGTTGACGTGGGGTTGCACTCCTGAATTGCAGGAGAACATAACTTTCCCGTTGGCGCAACACCCCTTCTTCATTTCCGTAGCTGGGTGTTGCCTCAGCCATCACATGTAGGACAGCAGGGAGGCTGTGGTCCACGGCGGCCGAGAGAGAAGCTGCCGCAGTGCTTTCCTCAGCTGCAGGGCCAGAAGTCACCCCACAGCCCAGCAGTTCCTGAAGGCGTGTTCTGGCACTTAGTTTCTCCCCTCGTCCCAAGTAATCCTGCAAAGACATTTCTTAGTATTCAGTGTTTTGGATGGAATATAGCTAACAGCTACCTTGTTCTTTTGTGAGGATGTTTGTATGAATAATTTCCCTAGGTAATAATTAGACTATTCAATATTCATTATTTTAAATCATTCCAAAACTGTGGTCTTCTGTGTCATTTTATTATCTCCTATGTACATCTTATTGTTTCATACTTGCCTGCATGGTTGTCCTTTGTAAACGACAAGCTCCTTGAGAACTGGAGTTGTGTGTGTGTGAGTGTGTGTGTGTGTGAGTGTGTGTGAGTGTGTGTTCCAGCAGCATCTGATATTGAGCCTAACAATCCATGAGCACGTATCACACAGGTCCACAAACTTGTCTCTTCATTTTGTGATTTCTTTTCATTGTCCCAGGGTTTAAGGAAGGAAAAGAAACATTTGTATCCAGCACAGCTTGTAAGGAGGCTAAAGTGTTGATCTGGCATTTCTTGTGCCACAATCTTATTTTCTTCAGGCTTCTCCAGCTTCAATGTGCTCACAGTCAGGAATCCCATTAGATTCCTGTTGAAACACTGATCTGATTCAGTGGCCGTGGGGTGGGGTCTGAGCGTTGCATTCCTAAGAGTCGCCCACCCGGTGCCGAGCTGCTGGCCGGGTACCCCAGTGAACGTGTGCCCGTCCACGCACACGGGGCCCTCCCAGCATTGCAGGTCCCTGAGCCGGATGCTGCCAATGCCTGGGAGGGCGTGCATAGACACCCCTCAATTCCCTTAAGCTCCTCTGCCCTCTGGTGACAGATTTTGTCTTCCCCTTAGTTTGATCGCCTTTGCACAGTGTTGTCCGATGAGCATGCACCTGCCAAGGAGGCTGCCTGGGGTTGCTCGAGTCCACCTGGGTGGTGGGTGACACATGAAGATTAAAATGAGCCACCATGATTTTGTGCTTGTCATTCCCACTTGTGAAGAAGAACTCTGAAATAAATAAGTGAAGGATGCTTCTGTATCACAAATGGATTCAGTGAATGTCTCACCAGGGAGATGTGTGGGAGTTCAGAGCTGAAGATAACTGCAGATATGATATGTATCTGTATATTTGGCTTCCAATATGGAAATCCAGGCTGCGGATTGATCCATTAGGGGTAATAAATATATATTGTCTGTAATTACGCTTGAACTTTGTAAGCTGCCTTCTAATAGCACCCCTTCTATTGGTTTTTCTCCAGGCCTTTTAACTTTTTATGATGCAGCTGAGCACTTAGATACAATTCAAAGAGCAAGACGCCAGGAGGCTTTTCTTTTTTTTTTTTTTTTTTAATCTCCTGGTTGTCACATTCTTGAAAAGTTTGAAAGCTTCAGTACTTCTCTTCTTCATTGCTTAGGGTTCCATTTTCATCCGTTGACTTTAGGACTCTTGCATGGGTTTGGTGGGAAGGTTTACTCTTTTCAATCTTGACTCAATGGATAAGAATATTACCAGCAGGACATCTGGTTCCTTTAAAAACACAATTTACTCTAAACAAAGTGGCTGATTTGTTTCATGACGGTGATGACATCAACACATACGAAACTTTCCAGAGACGATTAATAGACTTGCAAAAAAGTGTACAAATCATGAATGCACAGGGGGTGAGTTTCCTCAAACACAGCCACCCAGTAACCAGCAGAACGCGGCCAGCCCTCCGTGCCCTTGGCAGCTGCTTCTCCCTGTGGGAGTGTCCACTCTAGATGGCTTTTGTCTGGATTTGAACTTGACGTAGGTGGAACCACACAGCACTTACTTTCGGCACTGTTTATAAGATTCACCCTATTGTAGTGTGATGGTTGTTTCTTCCTTCTCCTTGCCATGGAGACTTCCTTGGTGGGAATACACCAGGATTTATTTATCTGCCCTGCTCTGGGTGGGCACCCCTGTGGTTGCAAATGGTGAAATGGTGCCAGGGGGCTAACATCATGCTTGACAACTGTCCGCTAAACAGCCTCTCTCCTCTTGGACATCAGATTAGTTGGAATTTTAGAAGTAAAACCACAATCTGAAATTGGGGAGCATGTCAAAGCTGAAGTTCATTGCTCAGGAAAATAAATCTTAGCATCTCTCATTGGTTCAATGTGAGCCTCTCCGATTTGAGTGCACCTAGCATATTTTGACACATACTTGTACTGCGCCAGGGGCAGTGTAATTCCCAGGGGCTCTGAGGTGAGGTGTTCAATATTAAAGACTACATGCGCACACATGCTAACCAAAGCTGCCACAGAAGTGCCTTGAGCTGCAGTGCTGGGTCGGTGGGCCTGGTTTTGTGTGAATCAAATTAGTGGGAATTGAGGTGGGGAGTGAATGAAGAGCAGTCGATGCCTCTTTCTCATTGCACTGTGCAGGGGAGCTACACAGACAATTCATCTTCGTCTGCCTGTGCATTCTGGCAACAGTCAGACGTGCCAGCAGTGGCTGAAATCTTTCTGCTGAAAACGCTGCTGCTTCCGTCTGTAGAAATAGTTGCTAGTGCCAGAGTCCGGCAGGAGCTGGGGGGAGCTGGGGCTTGCCATTTGGCACGTTCCACACAGACGGCTGAGTGTGCTTGCCTATCCAGCGCGTGCTTCTCGTTTGCTGATGGGAACTTTTCAGGCAGTATCCCAAGGTCTTACATTAAAAGTGAGTTTGGCAATGGCAGGTGGAGAAGGGTTAGGCAACACGATTCCTGAGGGGTGAACTTGCCTGGCAGAAACTTGCCACAGTCCCTCAGATACCCACTTCCTGTACTTGTGAAGTTCTTTAGAACCTGGTCAAGAGGACTGGGTGCTGGGAAATGGGTCTTGGCCGCCAGCAGTTTGCAGGGAATCAGTTCCTGCCTCCCTCTGAAGAGGAGCCTTGTGCTTCCTGATGGCCCATGGCAGGGACAGGATTGGTGACAGAATTGCTGGGCCAGCGTCACATGAAAATGGAGGTCCTTATTCCAAACATTAAGAAGACTTTCGGGATATTCTGGATATTGTCCTGAACCCTGGGTATAGCTGTGAACCAAATTCTATAAAGGACTGAAGGCCGTCTGCTCATGGTGAGTGGGTGACTTGGGACCCTTTGGGGTGAGCGTGGCCATCCGCCAGCTAGTTTTAAAAATCCGCCAAAGACTGAGCATGTCAATATTCGGTGTAACGCGCCCCGTGGGGTTGGAGCTCGGGGGTGACATTGTGTCGCTGCCCCCCTGCTCAGGCACACTGTCCACTCCGCTCGCCCCTGCAGGACAGCCCCCTCTGCCCCCCACCCCCATGCATCACCAGCGGCTCCAAGAGTGGCACTGCCAGACCCCCGAGGCTCCTGCCGATTACGGCTCGGCTTGTCTGCCTGCCTCCAAGTCGGGAGTGTGCCCGCGGGAGGGCGGCGTGTGGGATGGTCCTGCCTGTCCCGACACCAGCGGGCAGCTGGGTGATGGTGGCTGAGACTGTGCGGCCACTGGGGGCCCTTCTGCCGAGAGAGGATGGGGTTCATCCCTCCGTAGCCCCTTGGGTGGGGGTAGGGGGTTTCCCAAGGCACCACTCCCTGGAGATGGGAACCGACTTCCCGGTTCACAGCCCCAGCACGGAGTGTGGCCGTCCTGTCCCCACCGGACCCAGACCATGACACGACCTCGGGTGGCTCAAGGGCAGTGCTCGGGTGCAGTGAGTGAGGCTGGTGTTAGCAGCTGGCTGAGCTCCCGGTGGGCCAGAGTTACACCACCACACACACACATGCACACTCACACGCACTCACATGCACACACGCACACTCACGCACACACGCACTCACACGTGCACGCACTCGCACACACGCACACTCACACATGCACACACACATGTGCACACGCACACTCACACATGCACTCTCATTCAGTGCACTCACACGCACACTCACACACACGCACACACACACATGTGCACGCACACACACGCACACAATCACACACACACGCACACTCACACACATGCACACACACACTCACATGCACACACACATGCACACTCGCACACAAACACACCAGAGGTGGGTGTTCACCTGGGATGGAGGAAGGCTTACCAAACAGGGAAACAGCAGAAGAAATCAGAAAGGAAAAGAGGGCTGGAGCTCACAAAAAGATTGTTTTTCAACCTTTTATAGCAAAAATGTTCATTTTAAAGGCAAATGGTTTGGGAAAATAATGTTATAAAAATGACAGAGAATTTCTCACCTTTAAATATAAAGAGGTAATATAGATTGGTGAGAACAATGCAAATTAGAAAACGGGGCAAAGCGTAAAATAGAAAAATTGCAGAGTCCACAAATATTGATGTTTTGTGAATCTACAGAAAAATGTACAGTCTCACTAGTATCCAAGGAAATGACCTGAAAACAACGTTTGGCCGGTTTTCTTTGAGCAATTAAGCAAACTCTGTTTCTTCCTTCTTTCGAGTGAGATTATTTGAAGCTGGCTGAGATGTGTTGAGTTGGGCATTTTTACAGTACAGGAGAAATGTTAAATTGCATAGAGAGAAAAGGGACAAGATGTGTTGTGAGCCACAGAGATGGTTACACACTTCGGTTCGTGATTCTCAATCGAGTGATTGATCCTAAAAAACAAGAACTTGGCACCGTGGGCGGGGCAGGGTGTGCGGCCGAGTCCTGGCCTGGTTGTGCCTTGTGTGCGGGGACCCTCGGGGATCCACGTCGCTCTGGAGGAGGCAGACCCCCACGTTCTGGTCTCGGGGCACTTGTACACTGGACAGGCCTTGTTGGGACTCAGGGCTCAAGGATTTTCACAGACCTCTGTCCACGGGCCTGGGTCTCTCCTTTCCAGTCGTGTGAGCCCTTTTTGGGGCCCTTTGCATAGAGGGACACGTGTTGGAGCATCAGCCTGGGTTGGGTCCTAGGCTCGGGCCGGGGAAGGGGTGGCCGGGGGTGGCTGGGCGGCTGGGATTCTGGGGGCTGTAAGGACGGGAAACGAGGGGCCGTGTGAGGCCCAGCCTGGCCTGATGGAAGCACCGCGTGGTACGGGTGTCGGCCCCTGCGACCACGCTGAGCCCTGCCCACCACTCCTGGGCCCAGGTCTGGGGGCCTCTCAGTGGACATAGGTGCAGACATGGGCGGGGAGCACTACTGCAGATCTGCCCGTGGGGAGAAGGTGGGAATATGAGTCACGAGTCGTCCGGCTCCTGCTGGCGCCCTGTAACTGCGCAGTGTAATGAACACCCAAGGACATGGTCCTGTCAGCCCTCCGTAACCCAAGGGGCATGAGTAGAAGCTGCCTGGGGATGTGTGGGTGCAGTTCGGCGACTGTCCCAGTTTATCCTGCATCAGTCATCATCAGGCTGCAGTAGTAAACATCCCGACCACCCGGGGGTGTGGGAAGGCGGAAGGTCTCGCTCTCCTGTGCTGCCTGTCACATTGGACTCGACGTAGCTCCAGGACCCAGGCTCACGGGCTTCCATTGCCACGTGGCTTCCCCAATGGCAGAGACGGGAGCCGGAGAGCACGAGGCCTCCCAGGCTGGCTCTCACACGTTGTCCCACGCTGCAGCCATCACTCCAGCTCCCGCTTCATGGGCCAGAGCAAGTCTCGTCCCCAGTCTGTGTTCAGCCACCCGTGTCAGTGCAGGGCCGCGGAGACCTGCAGCGCCAACCCAGTGCCCCACACGCTGAGCTGCTCTGTCCCCCACATGCCGAGCCTCTGCATCCCCCACCTCTCTCCTCTGCTGTGATGCTGTGAGCTGCCCAAAGAAGAGCTGCCTGCTCCCAGGGCCAGGCTGGGTCTGCACCTGTCTGGAGCCTGGTGGGCAGTTGGACCTGTTTCCCTCGGGGCTTCTGTGCTCCTTTTCCAACGTGCTGGGCTCCCAGGACTTAAGGGAATAGGGGCCTTCCTGGCCTGGCTGTCAGAATTGGGACGGTGCAGGCCAGAGGGAAGTAAGCTCTAGGGTTGTGTGCGTGTGTGTGTGTGTGTAAGAGAGAGAGCGAAGAGCTTGGAGCCTGTGCCAGGCAGAGTGGAGATGGTGCTCAGTGACTGTTGGATCTCTGCGTGGCCTGGGGAACTCGATAGTTGATCTGAACGCAGCCTCACGGTCCCCCTGCCACCTTCCCTCGCCCACACAGAACTTCCTGACATTCCCTGGAAGTTTCTCTGCCAGGGTTCACTTCCCAAATGCTTTCCCTATGTGCCTTGCCTTGCACACCTGTCTTTGTCCCGGCCCAGCCTGCAGCTGCTCTCTCCGTCAGCCGGTCCACCTGCCCACATGTGCTTGGCTGTGGCTTTTCTGAGTCTGCGGTGGTGGCTGCTGCTTTTGCCTGTCTCTCTCTTTCCCGCTGCGCTGAGCTGGGTACCTGCTGAAAGCAGGGCCCAGCTGCTTTCTATTCTGTGTCGCCGTGGCCCATAGTGGTCAGGGTTTGCACAGGCCTGTGATCAGGGCTTACCAAGGTGAAGGATGGGCTGGGGACAGGAGGGGGCTAGCTTTGTGCAGTGTGTGATGGTGCATTCCAGAACAGAACTCCAGCCCCTGCTTGCTGCGTGGTCAGCAGCTCCAGCAGCCTGGCCCTCCCCTCCTTCCAACCCATCCCGCTTGCTGACCCGCCCTTGAGCCCCAAGGCCGAAGCCCCATCCTACCCAGCCTCTGCCTCCCGCCTCCTCCGGTGCCTCCGAGGCCCAGTGCTGGCCTCGCGTACACGGAGCTGGACCAGCAGGACTTTCCACTGCTCGAACTCCTAGCCACCGTCCTGGCCCTTCCCTAGAGGAGAGGGCTGTTCCCTGCATAGCCGGCCAAGCGGGAAGGAAACTCACCTACAGGCCGGCTCTGTGACTTCTGCGTTTTGGCTTGTTGAGGCCTGGTGCTGTGTGAAATCTCATCTGTTCCTGCGCTTCTTAATGCCGTGCCCTCCGTGGGAGCCAGGCTTAGCCCGCGTGTTGGATAATGGATCCGCCAAGTGATTATTCACGGGCTTCACGTGGGTACCCAACTCCTCGGGACACAGGAGCATCTTCCGGGGACAACCCGCCGGAGCCCTGGGGCCGGTGGGCTCGGAGGCGGGCCTGGAGGTGGACTCTCAGGTGAGCCGGCTTGGCTGTGGGATCGGAGGTGGGCTTGGAGTGAGCCTGGAGGGGTGGCCTGGACAGTGGCCTCGGCGGGGGGCTCCGGCATGTCCGCAGGCTGTTGGGCGAGCACCATCGGGAAGCCGGGCCTTCCCTCCCTCCCGGGGACTGCCCTGCCTGATGTTTGGCCGCTGGATTGCCCTCGGCACGCTTTGTTTTCACCGTAGACAAAGCTGTTGGGAAGCCACCAGTCACTTCTCATGGTGCACAAACCTCTGCAAAAAAATGTTTTTAGAAGCAAACAGAGCCGTTAATTTCCTGCACACGCTACGGCAGCCTCGCACCGGGCCTGAGGGGAGGGGAAGCTTCCGTGGGCACCGGGCCCCGCGAGCCTTGCAGCGGCAACTTTGTTTCTCTGAAGTGGAGCATCTTTCCTTCAGATCTACTGCGAGGTAAGCCTGGCTGTTCGGTGGCAGCTGAGCACCTTATGTAGGAGAAGAGCCTTTCATTTTGGGGGAAACCAAAGCAGCCTCTTGGAAGTATGACGCGTTGGTTTCCTCTCCTGGGGCGTGAGTTCTAGCCGACGCCAAAGACCCCAGTGCACGTGAACCAGGACTCAGGGATGGCCCAGGCCAGGCCCTGGGAGCTGCCAGGAAGGGCCGGACTCCCGTCCTGCTCCCGCAGGAGCTGTGGGCTCCATGGGACGGGCAGTGGACCTTGGCGTGTCCATCCTTTGCCCACTTACTTCCCTTTGGGTAATGAAATCTTGGTTTGCATCACTCAGAGCCTGTGTACCCCACATGGGGCTCCCCCTGGGCCTGGAGCAACAGACGGGCCCCAGGGACTGGCCTTACCTGGCGGCATGTCTCATTTCTGGGGCCACAGTGGTTGCATGGGGTGGGCTCACGATACAGGCAGAGCTGGCGAGACGTTCCCACCCTCTGGATTCTTCCAAAAGAAACTTTGTTCCTTGTATGGATACAAGGCTGGAGGAAGTCAGGAATGACACTGCTGTAGCAGCCTGATGTCCAGAGAGAAACAGGCTGAAAGTGGTCCTTTGGAGGAGTTTGGAGCTCGGCACTGAGAAAAAAAGTGGAAAGAAAGTTGGCCCAGTTGATGGGTTTAAACTCTGAGGACGACAGACCTGCAGCCAGCCCTCCCCCTGGCCTCAGGCAATCAATCACATTTTAGTGTAAGTTAGCTTGAGCCAGGTTTTCTGTCTCTTGCTGTAGAAAGAGAGCACACAGGTAAAAGGGCATTAGAAGTGAACGCTACCCCACATGCCCAAAGCCAGGCATGGAAGGGATAAAGCACTCAGCGTGTTCTTGCCACTGTTGTTCTCTGGTCGTGGGTCGGCAGGGAAGCTTCAGCAAGAGGGGGTTCCACGAGGGCCTTGGAAGATGGAGTTTTGAAGTGGGAGGTGGAGGGGACCCCAGACTGCAGGAAAGACATGGCAGCTTTCCCTTGGAAGATAAAACCTCTTTTTCCGTTTTCTTCCTCCTCCTCTCCTGGCAGCCTTCCCTTTCCCCTCCTTGGGGCTGGCAGGTTCTTGGGTGACGGGCAGGTCCCAGGGGAGCCTGTGAAACAAGTGGGAGTTCACGTTCCAAATGGAAGGATGTTTTCAGATGGGCTTTTTGATGGATCTGCATTTTTCAAATCCCACGGAGAGAGGTTAGGGACAGGAAAATCTCATTTTCTGGAACATCGGCTCTGGAAATGGCGGTGCCCAACGCAGATGGAGACCGCACTTAACCCAGTTATAATTTGAAGGCTCTAACGGGTTTGAAGCAGTGCGCTCGGCCCCCTAAATCAGGTTTGGGCTGCAAAGCAAATGTCTCGTTCCAAAGGAGACCGAATAAACCTTAGCTGGAAGGAAGGATAAAGTCGTCCACTGCCATTCTCCAGGCTTCTGCCCTCACGCTCTTCCTGCCTGACGTATGCCGTGTCTTGTGAGCAGAAATCTCTCTGCGTGTTAAAGGGAAAGCAGTTGTTTTTCAGCACAATTAATTTAGGAGGCCACAAAGTTGCTCACTGACGGGACAGTGTTTGCTCACGCAGATTGGTTAATTGGGAGCGAGGAAATGGTGACCATGTGAGAAAGGATGAGACAAGTTGTACTCAACTGTTAGGGCAGCTTTGCTTCATTTTCCTGGGGGGAGTTCTCTCCCTGCAGTGCCGGAAATTGCCCACCTCTGTGTGTGTGTGTGTGTGTGTGTGTATGTGTGTGTGTGTGTTATATTTTTTAACTGCTTGTTTCAGGGGCACAGTCGATGCCGAGTTGCCAGGCTGGGCGGGAGGCACCTGGCCATGGGATCTAGGGTCGTGGGTTCTGGGGTTCTGGCTGTTGGCCCCCTCCCCTGTAAATTCCCCGCAGCCTTTAAGAATGGACCTTGGGGCAGGGTAAGTGTCCCGCCTGACCCATTATTTCTAGAACTGGGTAAAGGTGCCCGCACAGCTTGGTCTCCAGGCTCTTGTACTGTAAATTCTGTGAAATAATGCTTGAGTTGAAGGGTTTATTAGCAAGCCCTGAGCATGTGGCTGATTGGGAAAGGGAGGCTGGTGGCCGCTTTCCCTGGAGCTGCATGGATGGCTAAGGCTGCCCCCCTTTGTTCAGCAGCGGGGCCTCTGGCCTCGGCACTGGGGACCTTAGGGCAGATGGTGCTCTGCTGCGGGGCGCTCCTGGGTTCCTGGGGGGGTTGGCAGCATCCCCAGCCCTTACCCACCAGATGCTGGGAGCACCCTTCCCCAATGTGTCAACCAGAAATGCCTTCAGACATGGCCAGCAGTCCCCCGGGGACAAAATCACCCACCAGTGACCACGGCTCTGGATAAATGGCTGGCTGAGGTGGGGCCTTCCGTGCCTTCTCCTGGCCACCAGTCCTGTCGAGCGAGGCTGAATTCACTTGTGTCTCTGCAGAGGGTGTCAGGAGATGGGGTGAAAGCCTCACGCCTGGATGGAACGAGCCTGCCTGGGCTTAGCTGGTGAGCACCTCAGTGGGTGAAAATACTGATGCGTTTGTCACCAGCAGGGCTACAAGAGTGAAGAGGAAGAGCTCAGCAGACGACCGGGCTCCGCTGAAGGGGCTCTGCTCTCTGTTCCTGCTGGGGTGCCCGTCCCCACTCAGCGACCTCGTATCTGAACCTTGCAAGTGGGGTGAAGAAGCTCCAGCCTTCCCTGTTACCCCGGGGAATATTCGTGCAGAACGAGAACTCACTGCCCTGATAAAAATGGAAACGCCCGGCTCTTATTTGGACAGCAGTTCTTGGCACGCTGACCCTTTCGCACATGCTCCTGTCCATCTGGAGTGAACTCTCCAAGCCCTCTGGCTGGCCGAAGACGCCAGCCCAGGAATTTCACTTCTCAGCTGACACAGTTATCCCGATGGCACATGGCCTGGTGTTTTGTTGGATTTGGTCTAGGATTATTGCTTTGAATGATGTAAGAAAAAGCCTCGGCATGTGAAAATTATTTGAACTGCCACTCGTTTTCCCCCCCTTCCCATTTGCCCTATTGCTTCTCTCTCAGAATTAATTTTGGTGCTTTAAGGAAACCTGATGCCCTGCATAGCTTTGTTATTAACTCACGAGTCGGTTAGGGCTGGTAGGTGGCTGTAATGAGCTGAGCTCCACAGGTTAGCAAATGAGACTGAGGACACATTTGTGCCCAAGAGGAATCTGGAATCTGTAAAGAGAGAGTTGGGATGTGCCCCCAGCCCGCAGGGGCTGCTTAGCGGCGACGAGGCGCCCAAGGTGGGGCAGCGGGCCACTGCCGCATGTATTGGCACTTGTTGGGCACATCCCAGAGCAGTCAGTGTGTTCCTGTTGTTTGAATCGATGACCTCACTTGCTCCTTTCCCCCACATGGGTCTTATAGTTCATTTGTCCGTTCATTCATTCATTCAGCTACCCTCTGGTGTACCCTCTCGGTCTCCCACTGCCCGGGGGCTGCATCGAGCCAGGCACCCTTCTTGCCACCAGGATGCTGTGCTCGCTTCAGCCACGGCCGGCCCTGCCTATTGGGGACA
>PVKY010009119.1:0-13529 GCA_004027775.1 Bradypus variegatus
ATTTTGAAAAATCAAATTAAGTCTTTCAGGATTCATTAAACAGAGTTTCCTTCCCGGTTGCCACTAGCCTTGGGATTTGTTTACAGTTACAAACAGTTAAAAAGCCCAGCATATACTTTATACTCATAACAGAAAACAATATTAAGATTTAAGTAAAATGATCCCATTTTGATAATCCCAGCACCTATTGCATGTATCTTCTTTCAACGCTGAAGTGATCCTCTCCTCACATAGTTACTGCCCTTTCCTCAGAATCAGAAAGTGTACCCCTCACTCATCTGAAGTCACTACTTACTATTTTTGATTGCCCCTCTTTTTATTATTATTGGTGAATGATAATGCATGTTCACAACAAGTTCCAGGGAAATATATCAAGTAAGAAGTGAAAATTCCCTACCGTCTTCCTCTAACCATAAGCCTGATAGACAATCACTGCTAACTATTCACAGCCTATTAGAATTTCCAGCTCCTCCCACCTTTGCTCTTTTGTTCCCCTCATTAGCTGGCATCATGCGATACATACTGATTTTGATATCTTTATCTCCTAGACTTTATTCCATTATTTTTAATACTTGCAAAGTATTCCTATATTGTATTTTATGATTTCTTTATTGATGGACATTTAAGATGCTTTCCTGTTCTTCTCTATTCCAAAAATGGAGCAGTGAACATTCATGCATACATGTACACAGAGGCACAAACTTAAATTATTGTTGCTATAGAACAGGCCTGTGTAAATGAGATGGTTGAATCACAAGAAACATTTACCTGCAAAAAAAGACTGTATCAATTTATATTCTTACCAACAGTTCATGAGAGTATGTTTCTCCATAACATCTTCAATAATCCATGTTACGATATTTTTTATTTTTTAACTCTAATGGGCAAAAAAATTTAGTTGGCATTTATTTAAAGTGCGAATAAGCCTTGTTACTTATTTATTTGTCATTTATTTGTTACTTGACTTCATAACCTTGGCTTGTTTTTGTATTGGGTTGTTTGCCTTTTTGTATTGATTGGTGGGCAATCTTGACATCTCTATTTTTGTTTATATTTCAATAGTAGGTCTGTTATATTTGTTGCAATTTTTTTGCTACTTGCCTGCTCTTTTTCTGTATTTATTTTTTGTATGAAAGACCCATGTCTGCTTCTCCCTAATCATATCACTTTATCTGCCCCTACTCCTCAGAGAGTGCCATTATCTTGAAATTCATTTCTTATTTCCTTATTTTTGCTTTTTTAAAAATATAGTTTTACCACATACGTATATATCCTAGACAATAGGGTACTGGATTCTGTTTGCTTTTGAACTCTACAGAAATGGAATTATGCTATAGATTGCTTTTTTCACTCAAATAATATTAAAATTTTAATTCATGTTAATATTTGTAGATGTAGTTCATTCTTTTCATTAATTGCTCCTACATCCAAAAAGCTTGCTAAGTCCTTTTAATAATTATCATAGTCTATTTATTGTGTTTTCTATGTAGGAAATCACAACATTATCAAATGACGACTTTCATTTCTTTCCTATCAAATGCTATCTCATTTATTTATTTTTTTCTTATCTAATTGCTCTAAGTCAGTTCTCCTCTCACTTGTGTGCCAGCAAACTGACCCACTATTGCCCAGACATCCCAGCAAATTCTCTGATTTGTAGTATTTGCTGGTTTCTGAGATGTAAGTACCTCCACGATGGCTAATTCAAAGCTTCCATCAGCAGAGTTGGTGCAAGATGCATATAACGGGCTCTCCCGGAGCGCGTGCAAGCGTGCTGGAACTTACCACTGCCTCTAGCACGTTTTGAGTAGAAGGAGCGATTGTGGTGGGTGCTCTGGTCAGGTTCCAAAGTTTTTATCATTGATTCCGATGTTCGCTGGAAGTTTTTTCATAGATACCCTTGATAGAGTGTTCTCTTCTATTTCAAGTGTCCTGAAAGTTTTCATTAGGGTTTTTTTAAATGTTCTGGCAGCTTTTCTCCACCTAGTGAGAGGAGCTTTATTTTTTTCAATTCCTTCTTTAATCTGTTAATGTGGTAAATGAAATTTGTAAATTTTTCTAGTGCTGACAACTCTTGCACTCTTGAAGTAAGCTCAACTTGGTAATTTTCAATTCTCTTCTCTACCTAATGCTTGATTCAGTAGCTAATATTTTGTTTGGGATATTGCTTCTGTTTATGAGTGATAATTTCTCTTTCTAGAATTGCCCTTTGACAGTATAATACCTGCAGCTCTTCTTAATATAGTAATTTGGGGAATATTTTCCCTTTATCAGGGAGAGTGTATTTATGTTTGGCATTATCAGTTCCTGAAATGTAGTATTTGCCTAAAAACTGATTGGGCCTGATATCTCCTTTGCGAGATGTTAATAATATATTTTAACTAATGGAAATAAGAATATTTTGATATTTTCATTCTTTTTGGGTCAGTTTTTGTCTGATTTCTGTTTTTTAGGACTTTTCTCAGTTTGTCTATGTTTCAAGTTTTAAAGAATGAAATGTTATGTGTGCTTGTCTACTATATATTTAATACCTTATTAAGTCTTATTTTCAATTTTCTCTCTCTGTTTCTTCCATCAGTCTTGTTGAAAGACAGTACATTTTATCAGGTTTTTCCAAGAACCAGCTTTTGTTCTTGGTTGGGCCTCTTTTTTGCACCTTTGTTTTCTATTTCATTACATTTTGCTCTTATTATTATTTCTTCCACTTTTTTTTGTTTTATTGTGCTGTTTTTTAATAAATGTATTTATAGCATATTTTATCCTACTGGATGCTTAATTTTTTAATCAAATCTGTCAATCTTTCTTTTTATTAGAATGGGTTTTCTGCCATTCCTAGAAAGCTGTTCTATGCACCCAAGGTAATAAAAGTAGTATCATACATTTCTTTCTACTTCTTTTTTCATTTCTTTGTTGCTATTGCTTACATATTGAATCTTCTTGGAATTCACTTTTGTTATGATGTGTATCATTTCCTTCCAAACTGATAATTAACTGTCCCAACCAGGTGTAGTAAATATTTTCCAAGTTTAATATGCCCCTTTAAAAATCATATATTTAATTCCCAATATCTACCTGGACTTATTGCTGGATTTTTCATCCTATTTTACCTCCTATTTCTCTTCTGATAATATATTGTTTTAATTATAGCAGCTTTATAGATTATTTTAACAGCTAATAATACAAGTCCCCACTCATTATTCTTGTTCTTTTCCTACAATTTTCCTGGCTATTTTCATACATTTACTTTTCTTGACAAACCTTCTTTCTTCTAGGATTTGCCAATAGTTGCATGTTACAAAAGTTACAAAAGGATTTCAGAGAAAGTTTTATTACTTTGTATACCTCTTTCTCAGCTCCTCAATCTTTTCACTGGCGTCAACCTCTCTTATCAGATGTATTTTATGCAGCAGCAAAATATAAATATATTTTCCTCTTAGTCTCATAAAATAATAGCATTTGTGATGCACTTTACCTTTTTTCACTTACTATGTTTGTCATTCTGTCAGTTTCAGACAGAAAGGGCAGCTCCCAATTAACTTTAGAAACAATTTGGCAAATTTCCAACAAAGTCTATATCATTGAAAATTCAATATATGGTCAAATACCATTTTTAAAATGTTATGTCCAATAACTTAAATACAAGGATGTAATGTTTTATCATGTCATAGTATTTCAGTTTGCTAAGCTGCAGAAAGCAGATACCATGAAATGGGTTGGCTTACCAATGGGAATTTATTAGCTTACAGTCTGAGGTTGAGAAAAATGTCCAAATCAAGGCATCATCAAGGCAATGCTTTCTTCCTGAAGACAGGCTACTGGTGATCCTTGGCTCCTCTGCCGCATGGCTGGAACATGGCAGCATCTGATGGTCTCTCCGTTCTCTTCTAGGTTTTGTTGCTTTCAGCTTCTTGCTTCCCTGGCTACTCTCTCTCTCTTCCCCACCTCTCCTTCTCCCTCCCCTCCCTTCCCCTCTCCTTTCCTCTCTCTCCATTCCACTTATAAAGGACTCCAGTAATAGGATTAAGACCCATCTTGATTGAGGTGGGTCATGCCTTAACTGAAGTAGCTCATCAAAAGTTCCCACTTACAATGGGTTCACATCTACAGAATGGGTTAGATTTAACAACATGTTTTTCTGGTGTACATACAGTTCCAAACCATCATACTCCATCCTCTGGACCCTAAAAAGACATGTTCTTTCTATATGCAAAATAAATTCATTCCATCACAATATCCCCAAAGCCTTCAGTCATTTCAGTAACAATACTAACTACAAGATCTCATCAAAATTGATTATAGGTGTGGTCTGTCCTGGGGCACAATTCCCCTCAGTTTGTGGACTTGTGGACAACTTCCATGGTTCTTCTTTCAAAGTAAATTTTCCTTCAATCTGTCTCCTTTCTTTCCCTTTTAGTTCAGACTGGCAGTGGTCTTGTTCATACAGATCTTTCAAAAAACTTGGTTTTGCTTGTAGTACACAGGGTCCAAATCATCAGAGAAAAGAAATTTCTGCAAATCCTTTCTGGATAACTGCATTTCCAATCCTGACTTGCAGTGAAATGGCTCCTCACATGGAACACTATTCTCTGGGGACTTGCTTTCTGGAAGCTCAGAATTTTCCAAACCATTGGTTTCTGGTTTCTTTGTGCCCAGGAATTCAGTTCTCAGATTATCCCTATCCTCCCTCACTTTACTATAAGCAGCAGGGAGAAGCCAGACTGCACATTCTACATTTAGTTTGGTAATCTCCTCAGCTAAATATCCAAGCTCATCACTTTGAAATTCTGCCTTCCACCTAAAAAATTTTGCCAAGTTCTCTGTCACTTTAAAACTAGGGTCACCTTTCTTCTAGTTTGTAATTAGACAGTCATCATTTCAGCCTAGGCTTTATTGAAGCAACTTAAACATCCGTATTTCTACCAAAAGTGTCTTCAAAGCAATCTGAACCTTTTCTATCAAACAACTCACAATTCTTCCAACCTCTACGCATTACCCAATTCCAAAGCCATTTCCACATTTACAACAGCAGCACCCCACTCTTCTGGTTCCAAAATCTGTTTTAGTTTGCTAGGCTGCTAAAGGTAGATTCCATGAAATGAGTTGGCTTAACAATGGGAATTTATTAGTTTACAGTTTTGAGGCTGAGAAAAAATGTCCAAATGAAGGCATCATCAAGGCAATGCTTTCTTCCCGAAGACTTGGCTTCTCTGCCACATGTCAAGACACATGGTGGCCTCTGACGATCTTTCCCTTCTCTTCTAGCTTTTGTTGCTCTCAGCTTCTTGCTTCCATGGCTTCTCTCTCTCTCTCTCTCTCTCTGTCTCCCCCCTCCCTCTCCCTCTCTGTTCAATTTATTTATAAAGGACTCCAATAAGAGAATTAAGACTCATACTGAATGTATTGTAAAAATTCAAGGATCAGGGAGAGGCCAATGTGGGTGGGGGAGAACTGTCAGATCAACAACATACACACACCAAAAAGAAAAAAGAGCTGCCACCTCACCCTGCCCCACCCAACCGATCGCTACCCCATCCCACCCCACAATGCCCTTCTGTGAACTGTCTAGTACACAAGGCAGAGTGGAGGTATTCAAACCATAAGAATTAAATGCCATTTTCATCAGAACCTTAAATACTTCAGAATCTCCTATGCAGCTAAGTCCTGAAGCCTGGAGGCAATAGCCTCTTCAAGAACATCAACTAGATGTGTCGCCTTTGCTCATAAGGTTGACACCCCTTTACAGCATGAGCAGGTTGGGGTGGTTGCTGCCTAGACATCCCTGAAGATCAGAAGGGTGATTGGACTGGAGGAGGAGATGGCAGCAGATAGGATGGAATTTGGTGGGAAATTGTGAGTACTGTATCTTTAATTTTCTTTTTCTTATTTGCTAGGGTATTAGAATAGTTGGAGGGAAGGAATTGGGATGGTGGAACCGTAACCTTCGGCATCCTTTGAGATTTGTTCCATAGCTGCGTGTTGAGTTGTAATTTGACAGCTATACCTTTTTGTATATATATTAGGTTTCACACCAAGGAAATAACTGAAACTATGGTACTGTAACTCGTAATAACTTCAGAAATTTCCTATATATCTACTTGTTAAATCATACTTTGAAAGATATTACCATTTTGTATATATGTTATATTTCATAATAAGGAGGTGGCTGAAGCTGTGGAATTATAACCTATAATATTCTTTGAAATTTGCTTTCTATGTACTTGTCAAATTGCACTTGGAAAGTTGTCATTTTAAGTATACTACAATAAAAAGAATAGGATTAAAAAAAATCTAAATAACAAACCCCTGGAGACGCTGGGTGGGCAGGGTGCAAGTGGATCCAAGGCGTGGCTCCTCCCACGAAGCCAGCAGCCCTCCCCCCACAGGGTGGGGGCCGAGCCCGCACGCAGGGACGCCGCTGACAGTCCCAGGAACGCACGTGTGCCCACAGCGCTGACATGCGCTCAGGTTCACCTTAAGGCTGAGCACCATACACCTTAAACTAGCCTAATCAAAAGATCCTCCTTATAATGGGTTCACATCCACAGGAAGGGATTAGATTTAAGAACAGGATTTTCTATTATATAGAGATGTTATACAGTTCTAAACCACCACATCATATGGGGACAACTTTTCAATTCAATAAAGTAACAAATTAAGTCAATTTGTGGATAGTATTCTTTAAAAAGTGAAATGTACCAGCTTTCATGTCAGTGCATTGTACAAAGGAAATGTTATCTTAAATATATTTAGATATAATATCTATCTATACTATATACATATAGATAGATGCACACACAAAAATATATATCTTTTAAATAAAGTTTCGGCAAAGCACTTACCTCTATGCTTCAATTTTCTCATCCTTAAAGGCAGGTTTGAATGAAATAACTGAGATCACTGTCAGCTCTAAAATTACTATTTTATCATATTCTCAAAGCAACTACTTCTTGTTAGTTTGAACACAGAAGGTAACATATTGGAAGGCTAATATATCTTTGATTTCCTGGAGGAGGTGATCAACTGACATTTAAAAAGCTCTGTGATCATCACAGCTTCAGTCTCACCGGGAGCTGGTCAGGGGTTGTTCACGAAAGAATTGCTATTAGCATGATTCCACCCTCAAATCTCCTCGTCTCTGCGTCTCTAGGTTTGAGGTACCATGTCTCAGGATGAAGTATCTGATTCACCTAAATTGGGTTTCCAGCCACTTTTTGAAGCAATAACCTGAAGCTGAAGATGGCAAAATATACTAAATAGGCCTGTTCACTGGAGCTCTTTATCAAGAACTTAAGCTTTTCTAAAAAGAAGAGACCATTGTCATGACGTGGCAACAATACCAAGAGGTGCTTAATTCTCCCAATGTGAAGATTATTACAAGTCTTTACAATTTGTACAGTAGGCAAACTCTAGTTTTTGGATTATATTAAGGGAGAACACATTATATTAGTAAGTATTTCAATTTCACAAAGGTGTTCAATTCCACAAAGGCAATTAAATTATGAACACTAAATATGCAGTGCTTTATTTCTATATACACAAAATTCTTGATTTTGCTTTTAAGTTTACTTCCTTCTTGTTTTGTTGCTGTATTACTGCCAAAATATAAGAGTTTGATTCTGTTAGAAAAGATTAGAATCTAATAGTAAAAATAGTAAGCATTACTGATTTCAGGAAGAAGTCAAAGAATATAATTTCTAAGATTATGCATTCATGTTTGTTATTATATAGCTATTTACTTAATGGATATAGCAGTAGACTGAAAATCAGGGCGTGTTACTTTACTTACCTTGCATGGGTTCTAATAATTTTGACTTATGAAAAGTGAGATTGGATGGATTAAATAACACTGAATTTAAAGAGATTTAGGGATTTAAAAAATGTTGCAAATATGAACTTTAAAGGTTAATTTATGGCCCAGTTTTTCCTCAATAGTTTTATCAGATGATTGCTGGTTTGTGAGCTCCCCACGGGCAAGAAACAAATTGTTATCACTTACCTTAGAAATTGTGGCAAATGACCAATGCCTGTATATTCAATAGAAGGAGAGTGGTTCTGAGGGAAAACAGAAATAGAATTACAATATAAAATACACTTAAAATGAGGCTAATAAAGACATAATCATAAAGGTGAACTGACATAAAAACTGAACAGGAATGTGCACACAGAAGAAAGAGAATTGGGAAAAATAGAGGTCAAACCCGTGCCGGGCCAGGAAACAGGCACACACAAGACTTGATCAATCCTCAAACTCTGCTACTTCAGGCAACTGTTGTTCTTCCATGGTGCTTGTGCCAGCCTGTCACTCTCCTCCCCTTCTCTGAAACCATGTAGATTCTACAGCAGTCCAAGAAATATTTCTCTTTTATTGGTTTGAATCTTTAAATCATATTGGGTTGATGTTTGACATATTTGTTGACAACCTAAATGGATTTTTTAATAGTGTAGCTTAGATAAATCTTTCCCTTGTTGTAGGGCAGCCAAAAATGTTTTTATGGCTAACTGTAGCTTAATAAGCAGCCAGAGTT
This sequence comes from Bradypus variegatus, assembly GCA_004027775.1. Taxonomy (NCBI): domain Eukaryota; kingdom Metazoa; phylum Chordata; class Mammalia; order Pilosa; family Bradypodidae; genus Bradypus; species Bradypus variegatus. Next base: position 8,526 of record PVKY010009119.1, read on the forward strand.
TTTAAAAATGCAACCATTTAATTTTTAATATGGATTAGTTCCTGTTGGTAATTAAAAAACAAACATTTTGTGAAACTGCCAACATACTAATCCAAATAATATAGGATTACGTACTTCAGACATTTAAAACATTCTTTAAACCCTTTGAGATGGAATAATAAAAAAATAAAATAAAATAGATTGAAACAGAGACCTTTATTGTTTAAGCCCTGTGTGGTCCAAAGGTTATATACAATGTTCAGCTGGAGTGATCTTAATATTTCAGTAGATCTCAAGGTTTCTTTGGGGTGAGGCATGTCTAAATGCCTGTGCCACTATGCTAATATATAGCAACAAGAAATAAAAAAAAAAAAAAGTTCATTGCCTTCGTTACGGAGGACTCAAAGTTTTAGGTACTAGTCAAGTTTGAGCAATAATGATCCAACTCTCATTTTTCTCATCAGTAGCAGGGCTAGTGTGCTGCTTTTAGGTGAGGATATCAATGCAGATGGACCATTTTAGCTACTTGGACCTAGGAATTCTCTGTTTTAGTCAAAGGCCAAATAAAAGAGTCCAAAAGGAGAGTTTGCTTTCTTTTTCTCTGTCAGGAGGGCTATGTTGCTAGTATGTTTCTAGACATAAGTAGTTTATCAAATAAAGTAATTTCAAGGGCCTTATGCAGCTTCACCCCGTGCACTGGTGTTCCTTTCGTTTCTATTATTCCTGAAATGACAGAAGGATTCCAGTATTTGTTTTTTTGCCTTCTTAACCATTGTATCAGTAGAAAAGAAATCAAATACTGGTTATCTTATACTGGTTTGTGATAAAAGTCAACATGATAGCATTTTTATCTTAATAGTAAACCTTACGTATCTTACTATTTTACTATTATCTTACTAAGTTTCCAACATCACATCCTCACTATATTAAATACATACCTTGCAGTACAGGCAGTTCTTTTGGTCTTTTGATCCTTAGGATATTAAGGATGATCAAACATTTTCTGACAATGTCAATCCAGTTCTTTCAAAAGGTTGAACTGAGAATGTGATAAGGCTCTTAATTCTTAATGTAATTTTCCTCAGTAAGTGAGGCTGTTTTAATAATATTAAATGATGATCATTAATTAAATGATGAAGTTCAGTGAAGTTCGTTTAGCATAACTGAATTCAAAAGAATATTCCTTCTGCCTTAAAACAATGTATTAACATTAATTTTTAGAGAACTACTAATAGGCTTCTAGTATTAATAGTTTGGCCTGCATAACATTCAGGAGTTCAAGCACTTAGAAATAATGTGAAAATGTATGTGGAGATGGAGTTTGGATTGAAACTTGAACTGTGTACAGATCTGTCTGCTTCCTCCTTATTGCTAGTTTTCCCATGTATTTTTGCAGTGTTTCAAAGGTGAAGATCACCAGACTCTCATTTTCTTTATGTTGATGGAGCCACTGAAAGCCCCAAACCACCACAACATCAGGAAATGCAAAGTGTGGTCACTTTCCACAACCTATTATGAAATAAAATTGCTTAGTATTCTTGCATTATGTGAGGTTTTAGTTATTGATCTAGAAGACACATTATCAACAAGCAAATAAGTGAATATGGCCCTCTGTCACCCCTTTATTTTTTATAAAGAATCAGTCTGTCTTCAGGAGTTGATTCTGTAATTTTAGCCAACCACAAACTTTCGTTTGCCCTCTAAAAGACTAGTGTAGGTATGCTGTAAAAAGCAACAATTGTTCTGTTTTTTAATGTAGTGTATTATTAATGTGTATTTTATTAGCATGATGAGCTTCTAAAATTACTTTTGTTAAAAGGTAGCTGTATGTTTGGGAAATAAAAGTATAAAAGTTAAGAGATGCTTCAACTGAAATACAATATACTGAGTTTGTGGCCTTTGGCCTGTAAGGCAATTTTAGAGACAACACTGGCCTGAAGTGATCTTCAGTTTTTCCCTGGCCAAAAGGCAAGCTCTATCTTTTACCAATTAAAGTAAAAAAGCATGGTCTAAGACAAGCTTTGATTTAAAATAAATATTCTACATGGTTTCAAGTGTATATGTTCTTTAAACTTTTGATGATTTCTTAAGAAATAACTTCATCAATCCCCCCGCTCCCCAAATCATCTATCTTCTTTGCAGCTATGAATCAAGAACATTCTGGAAACAGTTTGTAACCATTCAGTTTCTTTAAGGTCCCCAAAAGTCTTTAATGCAAAAGACTATAGGATTTAAATGTATTTCTTTTATCATCATTCCCCACCTTCAAAAAAAGTAAAAGCAAATACAAACTCAAAGCCAAAACTAAAAACCCAAACTAAATTCTATGTTTATAATGTAATTGTTTTTTTGTGAGTGTGTAGATTTTGGAACCAGATAAACAACATGGGTTTGAATCTTAAATTTCCTCCATTAACTTGAACAAAATACTAGCTTTCCTAAATTCCAGAGTCTTCTTATGTAAAATTACGGACAATGACCATGCCGATGTTATCAGATTCTTGTATGGAACCTATGATACTATGATGTAGTTTTGATGGTGAACCTCTGATACACAGAATACACAGCAAATGCTTGTTGGCTCTTACCTTTATCCACCCAAGACAATGTCCCCCTCTTGTTCTGGAAACCTTAATGCATTGGACAAAAGAGTTTTCTGGATAGGCTAGGCCTATCACAGCACCTTGTAACAGCCATTTGCCCAGGCTCCATGCCAGGTTACTCAGAGTCCTTCTCTAGGGTGCTTCTGCTGGAGGAAGTGAAGCGGTTCTCTCACTCTTCACTGAAGGCTGTGGTCCTAGAGCTTCCAGTAATCATAACTGGTGATGCAAGGACAAATCTTAGAGGTAAAAACAGATACCCAAAGAGAAGCAACAGTCAGAGGTAGAAGGTGAAAGTTCCCAGAACTGCCCTTAGTTTCAACAACTCTCTTTAGGTTTGTGAGCTTGCCTCCACAATGTGTTCTTCTTAAGTTGGGTGCTGTCACTTTTAGCTAAAAGAACACTGATCATTCTTTTGACTTTTATTATAAAAATGAGCATACAGTTTCATGAAGAAAAAAGAATCCTTGCATCAACAGAGCTACTAATGGTGTATGAGAAAGAAGGGGAGGTCCATGGCACTCTGAATCTTTTCTTGAGATACCAGGTCTTGAGTAATAAGGCCCTCCTGTGACTCCTTTCATTGTTATTTGTACTCCTTTTTTTTTCCTAAGGTAATACAAATTTGTATTGCTGCTTTACTTCTTGCATCAACAATTAGATGGTAAAGCTTCTGAGGTCAGGGCCTGTGTCTTTTAGCACTATTTATCCCTATATCCTGGCACAATGAATAGATTCATCTGCATTATTTTGTCACCACCATCATCACGCTCATCATCATTGTCATCAGCATCGTCATCAGCACCTTTAGCACATTTATTGATCACCTAATGCATGCCACGAACTAAGCAAGCTGTTTTCAGTACATTACCTCATCTAATTCTCACAAGACCCCTGCCAAATATTTAAAGAAAATGAAACTGCTGCTAAAAAAAGTTGAGTCAATTCCCCAAGTTCCCACAGTTAGTGGAAAAGGGGAATTAAATATATTTCTATGGCTTTCCAAAGATAGAGCTTTGATGAAAATGGGGTTGCTATTTTGCTATCCTTTTTTAATTTTGCAGTTCTTATACATTACAGAATCTCATCTTTGCTCTTGAGTCATCCAACAGGCCCTTTCACCTTCTTAGGCTACACTCAAAATATTTAGTTATATTCTTTCTCTGTTGATCATTATTATTCTAAATTATTCTAGTAATTAGATTACTAATACTGATTATCTATCTTTCTATATCTATCTCTATCTATCTATCATCTATCTACCTGTCTACCACCTATATCTATCAAATCCAGCATCGATCTTCTGTATATCAATTTATGTACAATCTATCTCTCTATCAATCAATGTATAATCTGTTTCTCATCAGTCTAACTTCTGACCCTATTGTGGCTTAAGCCTAGATGAAATAATTTAGCATGCTTTTTTCAATGTCTTATAAATTCAAAATTTTATAAACAAACATTCAGGAGCTGAATAATAGAAACATTTGACACTTTAATAATAATGTATAGGGCAAAATAAGGGCTTCCTTAAATATCATTGGGACAATCCTTACTTACATTCACTTCCAACATTGAATTAAAACTCTTCTGTCAGGTAACCCATGGCCTCGGATCTCAGATCCATCATTGTTTTCTCGGGAAGCCCTCCTTGACGTCCCACTCTAGGTCAATCTACACTTTATGTATGTTTCATATTACAATGTACTGCTCTTTTGTAGCAGTTATTACTATTAATTTTTAGAAACTAATTTGCATGAATTTTGCTCTTTATTAACATCTGTTCTCTCCACTATTCTGTAAATGCTATGAGAACTACTTTTTTTACTCACCACCGTATCCATGGTGATTAACACAGCACATGGTAAATAAATAGTATTCAATAAAATTGTCACATGAATGAATGGATGGCCTTAAGTGTGACATCCACTTCTTTTCAGTGTTCAGCCTACTTGGGCTTTGGATTATTCAGGCTGTGAAACAATCTTCCTTACTGAAAGTCTTTCCCCTTGGATTCTCTGACGTGGCACTCTGGCTCTTTTAACTCTGTGCCACGCTCTTGATCTCTTAGTATGGGCATTTTCAGAGTCTATTTCCTCTTTTCCTTCCACCTTACCCCCTTGGATGATCAGCCTCAGGCTGCCATCTTCATCTTCCTCCTTACTCAGCGCACTAGGGTGTGCCTGGGTTGCAGTCTGTACCAGTGTGCATTTCCCTCGTTGCACCAAGGCACTTTCACAGCGCTCACTCGTTTAGTGTCTCATGTCGTCCTAAGACATGAAAAATTATGCAAGGATTTATGTCTTATTTGTTTGACCTAGCATGGTGCCTCACATATATATTTGTTAAGGAATGAGTAAATCAAGTTTTATACCATCAATTGTCTCCCACCCTGTCCTTAATGTAGTAGGTTTTCAAGTAGCAT
>PVKY010009120.1:0-13540 GCA_004027775.1 Bradypus variegatus
CAATAGCCTGGTGCGTGATCTTAGAGGCAGATCCTTCCCAAGCTGAGCCTTGAGACGCCCTGGCCGAAGCCTTGATTGTAACAGACCCTGAGCTAGAGGTCCCAGTCAAGCCATGCCTGCATTCCTGACTTTCTGGAACTATGAGATAATAAATGTTATTGTTTTAAGCCACTGTGGTGGTTTGGAGCTATGTATCTCAGAAGAGCGTGTTCTTAAGCTTAACCCATTCCTGTGGGTGTGAACCCTTGTAAATAGGACCTTTTGATGAGGTTACTTCAGTTAAGGTGTAGTCCAGCTGAATCAGGTTGGGTCTTAATGCTATTACTAAAGGCCTTATGGGAAATGCCACAGAGAGAGAAAAAGCCACCAAGAGCAGCCAGAAGCTGAAAGTCAAAGGAAACTGGAAAAGAAGGGAGAAGCCAGGAGAGGCTGCCATGTGACAGAAAAGCCAAAGACTAAGAATCTCTGGCAGCCAGCCCCAGAACATCACAGTCTTCTGGGAGAAAGCATTGCCTTGATAATATCTTCATTGTGGACTTCTCCCAGCCTCAAAACTGTGAGCTAATAAATTCCCATTGCTTCAGCCATCCCATTGCATGGCACTTGCTTTGCAGCTAGGAAACTGAAACAGCCACTGAGTTTTTCTTTGCTAATTTGTTACACAGCAATAGATAACTAATACACCTTCTTTCTCCCACTTTTCTTCCTTGCCAATTGGAAGGTGGATGTGATGGCTGGAGAAGACATCTTGGACCATGAGATAGATTTGGGAATGGAAGCCCTATGTGGCAGAAAAACAATACAAAAGGAGTCTGGGTCCTAATACAGTGGAGCACTGCTATTTTTTTTTTTTAGTTTTCTTTCATTGAACCCAACTCTTCCTTTTTTATGTTAAAGAGGTTGTGTGTGTCTGTTAATGTAGGCAAGGCTATCCCCAGGCAAAATGGTGAAATAAGCCAGATTTGCTTTTGGAGCCCTTCTACTTGCTGTTTCTGCATCCTCTTTATTCTTTCCTTGCCCTTCCCCCTTGTCTGATGCCCAGTCCTCCTCTGTGCCTGCTTAGGGTCCCCTTCATAGCCCAGGTCCCAGCCTCGGCCCTCTCTCTCCACTCTCTTTTTGCTATCCAGTTCCCGAGGGGCTTCCATGATGTCAGCCTTCAGTTCAAAAGGCTGATCCATGCTGCACTTATTTGGATGACGGAGTATCTTGGGGGCGCTAGGTATAGAGCTGGAAGTTAAAATACTCTTGCAGATTTCAAATGATGGCATTTCTGGAATTGTGGAATTATCAGGATGCTAAATGTTCTTAAATAGCGAGATCTTTCAGCTTGCTCTTAACTAAGTGCACATAAAATGCTACCTACTCTAAGACTGTGGGAAGGCTCTAGAATAAAAAAAAAGAATTAAAAGTGACAGCAGCTTGTTGTTGAGAATCCAAAATAGTAGAGAGAATAGAACTTGTGTCTTTTGTGTCTTTGGGAATCCATTTATGATTCCTGAGTCTGAATTTGTTATCCCCTCCCCCTTCCAATTTTTTTTTTTGCTATTTTATTAATCTTTGGACATAAAATCTGATTCCCACTAAAGGTAAAAAAAATTTGTACTTTTGAGCTCTCATAATTTATTTCTATTATGGATCCTAATAAATATTGCCTTTTTCAGTGTTTGTATTCCTAACGAGGGATAAGGGCTATTTCTCACTCATATCTGCATTCCTGGCGCTAAGCATGGTACCTGGCATTGAGCAGGTACTCAATAAAAGTTGTGTACTCTGTGAAGGGGGTACTTTATTACTTTGTTCCTACTTTGGGAAGCATCCTCAGGTCAGTGCACATGTGCCACCTCCTCCCAATACATAATTCAACTGATGTTGAAGAATTCACTAATTTATTTAATAAAAAATGTATGGCACTCCTACTATGTGCCAAGTACTGTTCTAGATGCTGCGGATACAACCATAAGCGAAACAGGCAAGAATCTCTGCTCTCGTGGTATTTATGAACTAGTGGGGAAGACAGAAATTTATCAGATAAATAGGTAAAATATGTAGTCTGCTGGCTGATGATACATACTTTGGAGAAAAGCAGAGAGGGGTGGCTAGAGAGAGCTGGGGGATGGGAGGGGGCCAGGGAAGTTCTCACTAAGGTGACTATGGAAGAGGCAGTCTGTGCTCCAGGATATTCTGTGTACTCGATTATACTTCCTGGTCTCCCACCAGGTAGGGCCAGGTGGCTGGTGCTGGCCACCTGGGAACAGTGGGCCCTCTCCACCCTGCTCTTCCCTTACCCTGGAGAATTTGGAGGCCATGTACTCAGAAAGGTGTTTCACTGGGTGGAAAGAAACTGGGTCCCTGAGACACAGAAGGGGAAGAGCATTCCCACTTGTATCAATTGCCCTGAATAAAGCAGTGACATTTGAGCAAAGCCCTGAAGAAGGTGAGGGGGTGAGTCATATGATTATCTTGCAGGCAGAGGGAACATGAGAATGACGTCTGGACTAGCTTGAGTTATTTGCAGATCACCAGTTTCACTTCTCTCCAGCCTACTTGGATGTTTTCACTCAACTAAGAATCTATCCACCAATTCTTGAAAAAGGAAATATTTTTGTGATTGTGAGTAAAGAAAGAATGACACTAACTGCCCATCTCCTATTCTCTGCTCCTTACTCTGAGGTGCTAGACATTTTTGCCTTCAGGATATACATGACTTACTCTGGATGCAATGTTATGGCAGCCTCTGGACCATGGTCCCCATCCTTCCTGCGCTGGGGAGAGCTGGAGGAGCAGGGTTGAGTATCAGGGCATCATCCAACTGCAGCAGTCCTTGGATGTTTCTCCCTTCCAGCTCCTGTCCATCAGAGTAGGCCAGCCCTCATTGATTCCCAGGCCCTAAGGCTCTTCCCTCTTACTTTGGCACTTTTTGCTCATTGGCTCCATTTCTCCCTAGACTACTTCATGGAGGTTCCATTTTAATCACTGTCTGCTCAACTGCTTTGTCTTACTTAAACAAGTTTAGAAAATCCAAACATTCTTGTGTCTAGTTCTCATTGACCTGTGCAAAGTTAACTTTGATGAATGGAGCATTTTCAGCCAAAACATACCCTTTGAATCCTAAACATAGTATGACTTGTGGTTCTCTTTCCAAAAGGAAGAAAATCATAACAATAATGTGTATAGAAAAATCCCAATATATAAACTGACACTACTTTTACCTTCTAATTTTTTTAAAAATCCCAACCTCTATGTTGACATAAACAAAGGAAACTTTAAGAAATCTTTTTATACCAATGTTTTTCTCACTTGGATAATGTTCAGATCCCTTGTAAGGGAAAAGAAATTCTCACCAATCTCTAGAGTGGGCATAAATTATTCTTTTTATAATGTTGCATTATAAACTCCTTAATTTTAAATAGATTTTATGTGTTTATAAAACCAAAACAAATTTATGAATTAAATACAAACAAAACTATAAATGAGGAAATTCAAATCTACTAGTCTGATTTAATGTAAGAAATGATATTTTGCTGAAATTAAATTGCCCCTCACAACATGAATATTGTACTGACTGCAATAGTATAGACCTATTTAACCACATATCATGTGATGACTCAATTCTTCCAATAATCTTTGTTAGTACTTACACTGCAATATAATTTGGCTATAACTCAGCGTGACCACATCATTTATTTTTTAAATCCCTCTTTATTTCTTTCTCACAAGCCTATAACAATTCAGTACTATTACTGCTGTTTTCCAATCACAAATCCAAACCTAGGCAGTGAAATTGCATTCCCAGAATAACTATAAAGGTTTGATAAATTTAAAAAGACAGTTTACTCCACTAGTAATTCAATACAAATTAAACTGAGAGGCTGTTTCATCTATCAAATTGGCAAAGCTTTTTCAAAAGATAAAATAAATGCTGGTAGAAATGTGTGATGGGCACCCTCAAGCACTCCTGGTGAGAATGAAAACAGGCCTGATCTTTCTGGAAAACAATTTGGCAATAGGTGTTCGCAGATTTGAAAGCTTTCAAAGCCTTGAATAAGTAATTACACTTATCGGTTTCCATCTTAAGGAAATAATTTTAAAATGTGAGCAAAAATTTCCATAAAAGGATATTCATGGTAATATCCCTGTTAACAGTAAAAAATAAGAAACACCCTAAATGTCCAAAAATAGTGAAGTGATGAAACTAATTAGCCCACATCATCAACCACCATGTAGCCAATACAAATAATATTTTGAACAATTTTAAGGAGTGGATAGTGCCTAAATATAACATTGAGAATATAAAGGGAAGGGGGTGGGTGCAAAGCAGGACACAGTATTGCATATTCTACAATAATTCTATTATGTTAAAAATAAAGAGTGCAAAGAAAAAGACCTACAGAAAATTAGCCAAAATTGTGAGTGCTTATCTAGGGAGTGTAGGTAATTTCTGCTTTACTTTTTATATTCCCTGAATTTTTCAAGTTTTCTACAATAAACATACAACATTTTTATTTTAAAAATTAATACAAACAACCCCAGAAAGGAAAGAATTTTATACTCTTTTTCACTGTGAACAGGGACACACAAGGGCTGTTGCTTCGGTGAGCTTTGAGAGGGCAGCATGGACTCTTCTAAAACACTCCTTATCATGAGCAGAAATGGGCTTCTCTACAACATTCACCCACAGTTCCCAGGTTTATGTTCTAGAGCCATAAAGAATAATGCTATGACTGCTATAGAGACTGTGCTGGTTTGAAGCTGTCATGGACCCCAGAAGAGCCATGATCTTTTAATCCAGTCTTGTGGGGTAGGACCTTTTGATTGACTGTTTCTGTGGAGATGGAAGCTAAGAGATACAGAAACCCAGAGACATTTTTTGAGAAACCTATTTTGAAACGCAACCCAGGAGCAAAGGACCAGCAGACACCAGCCGCATGCCCTTCCAGCGGACAGAGGTATTCCAGACACCATTGGCCTTTCTTCAGTGAAGGTATCCTCTTGTCGATGCCTTAGTTTGGACACTTCTATGGCCTTGGAACTGTAAATTTGTAACCTAATAAATCCCCTTTACAAAAGCCAACCCATGTCTGGTATTTTGCATAATGGCAGCTTTAGCAAACCAAAACAGGGATATTTCAAAAAGTTCAGTTAACAACCTTCTCTGCACTCTTACCCCCATAACCCTGCTGCACCCGCTTCTGCCAGTTTTTCTCAGCCCAACACCTTCAATAATTCTCTGTTAGACAGGACCTCTGTTCTCACTAGTCTCATTACCCTGCTCTAGACAGACTCCTATTTAATAGCTTCCCTCTAAAATGTGATATTCAGAATCAAAGGCAGTCTTCCAGGCTTCTAAAGCACAGCTATAATCATGCCATTCCTCTGCTCAAGATCCTCCAGAGGCTCTTACTAGAAGAGCAAATCTCCCAGCATGGATTCAATGTCTTCCTGGAGCTGGTCCCAGCCTTTCCAGCCTCATTTCCCATCGTATTCTAAAACACTCTGCACCAGTGCTTTCAAACTATTGGTTGCTAGGCATTAGTGAATCATGAAATCAATTTAATAACCAGCATTGAAAAATAGAACAGAAAATACAAATTTGCATTGCACATACTAAGGGCAACTACTGTTTCAGGATACACATACACACATATTTAGTTATGTAGACAACACATATGCACATATTAGGTCATGGCTGGATGTATATTTTACTGCTTGTGGTAATCAAAAAAGTTGGAAAGCTACTTGCCCATATAGCAGCCACATAGGGCCAGCAGCTGGTACTTGCTTTTACTGCCTTTGATGCCTCTGTTCTTTCAGCTAGGCATTCTCCCAGCTCTCCACCTTCAAGGCTCTCATAAAACAGCACCTCCTCCTTGGTGTTCCACCATTTTCCTTCATCTGTGATCCTATAATGATAACCTCATACAGTCTGCCTTGTATTGTCATTATGTCTATACACCGAGTTCTTAGTACCCGTAGGCAAGGTTGTTTCTTACTCACCTCTGGGCCCTCTAAAAGCCCAGAATTGTAGTAAACGTGGTGGTTGCTCCATAAACTTCTGCTGATGTTCCAGGAACATCCGTGAGGCATAAGATCTGTGTCTTATGTTATCTACAGTGGTGGCTCTAAAACTCAGGAGAAATAAGAAAAATAAATATACATTTTATACAGTTTAAAGATACTTTATTCTGAGATGGTGTCCCTCCTATATTTTTGATGTTAAAGATGCATTTTTTTGAGGGGCAATGTTGGTGATAAATTAGAAGATAGTAGTTGGGCTTATTGTGTGTGTTTATTGTCCTTATTTGGAAAAATAAAGAGCTGACATTTCAATATTCCTCCTCAACTTTTTTTTTTCTTTTTTTTATCTTAACTGGTTGCAAACTCCAGTAGCCTGGATTCCCAGGGCTGGCTGAAGGTAGTATGAGGAATTCATTGATGATGAATTCATAGGTCTGGAATAGTCCTCACATTTCAAGGACTTCTATTTATTGTTTGTGCTCCTCAGGTAAGGTAGACCAAGGCTTAATTTCTGTTTTATGCTGGCCTCAGTTCCCCAGGCAATTAACCATCCACTCAGCGCCCGCGGGGAGGCAGTGTGTCGCTGGCCCTTTAAATAGGGGCGTGGTTTAGAGGTGCGGACCCGCCCAGGAGCGAGAGGGGTGAGGGGAGGAAAGCGGAAGCGTGACGGCTAATGGTAGGCACTGCGCGTGCGTGAGACTTGACTAGGAGGCGGTGTCACGCTGGGGCGGGGGTCCTGGGCCAGAATGGCTGCAAGCTCAGGTAATTAGTCTCTCGAGAGCGGGCCAGGCCGGGAGGGGTCGGGGGCCAGAGGCCGTACCGGGGAATGGGGACAGCGCGCGTCCGCTGCTGGAGCCGCGGCCTTTTCCCGCGCGACAGCACCACGGCCTCGGAGAGCTGACGGGACAGCCTCCTGACGGCTAACTGGACCGGGATCCACGGGCCCGCCGGGGTCGACTCGGGGGGTAAAAGGGAGTAGCCTGCGTTTGGCCTCCAAGCTGGGTCCCACTTGTTGGTTAGTTTCAAACGGATATGAGGCTGGGGACAGGTGCGCCTGTTCCCCCTGATTGTGAGACTAGGAGGCGGGTGAGCCCGGGACGGAACCGGGGTGTAGCCCTCCTACCGGTCCTAGGCTCTTCCATCCCCCGAGGCTTAGATGGGGTGACACCGTCTCAGGATTGGTGCCCACCCTCTGAGGCAGGCTCCAGTTTGTTTCCACCTGCAAGGTGTGCTACAGAGGGATGGGGTGGGAGGCAGGAGTGTGATAGGTGGGCCCCTGAAGTTTGAGTTCACCCCTGTGCTTTGGCTGATTCTCCAAGAGTGGCAACTGGAGGAGGAGGGAAACAGCTGCCCTAAGTATTTGGATGTGCAAAATGGGCATGCTTCAAAGGGTAGGGTGGGATGAGGCAGGATCAGAAAGAGAAGTTCCATGGCCATGGGTTATCAGGAACAGCTGGGGAAACCTTCCCCAAATAGGCATGCCCTCTCCACTCCCTAGATTAGTGTTAGAATGGACAGGACTTGTATCTCTCTGCACCATCTACCATCATCCCTGTTCCCCCCTCCCCGGACAAACAAACAAGCTAAACAGACGTGGATGTTAACTTGTGGGGTTAACTCTACTCAGATGTCTGAGTTTCGGGGATAATTACACATATGTGTGTATTTGACATATATCTAAATAAATGGGGATGGAAGATCTACATATGTTTGAGTAAGACATGAGACTGCTTATGGTTAAATTTAGATAAAGATTAAGTATTGAACCCTGGCAATAGCTGGCCTTTTCCATAAAATGCAGAATAAAGATGTATGGGAAAACAAATTCTGGTTGAACTATTGAGCTTCATATGGTTGATGAGACATAGTTATATGTGAGAGAGTTCCTTCGGAGTTCTAACTCTGTTCTATGTGGATTATCCTTTACACATTTCCTTTATACCTGGACGCGTCATCAGCAGATGGTTATTTTCTGTCTTCCAGAATACTGGGCATCTTGGTGATTGCTGACGTTTTTAAACATATCCCAGTAACCTTTCAAGCTGCTTCATAGACATTTCAACCATTGTGGTACAAAATATCAGTTAATTGTGAATGAAAAGTAAGACATTTTGAACTTAATGAAATATGCTGAACTTGTGATCTGTTTACAGGAATCAGAGTTTGGATATCCTCTCTTAAATCACAACTTTGGGTCTTGTGTTAGTTTCCCTGGGCAGCCGTAACAAAGTACCTCAAATTGGATGGCTTAAAAACAACACAAATTTATTCTCTCTCAGTTCTGAAGGTTAGAAGTCCAAAATCAAGGTGTTGCAGGCCCATACTCCTCTGAAGGCTCTGGGGGAGATTCCTTTCTGGCCTCTTCCCAGCTTCTGGCAGTTATTAGCAGTCCTTGCTGTTTCTTGGCTTGTGGCTATGTTAGTCCAATCCCTGCCACTGTCATCACATGGTCTTCTTTCCTGTGTGTTTCCCCTGTATCTCTGTATCCAAATCTCCTCTCCTTATCAGGACACCAGTCATTTAATTTAGGGCCCACCCTAATCAAGTATGATTTCACCTTAGCTTGATTGCATCTGCATAGACCTTATTTCTAAATAAGGTCACATTCACAGTTCCCTGTGGACATAAAATTGGGGGTCGAGGGGGGTGGGGTGGGGAAGGACTAGTCAATCCAGTACATGTGTTATCTGCATATATCTGTAAGATTAAACCAAGATTTAATTGATTCTTAAATTAGTTTGAATTGTCTTCATTCTCTATGGCACTGTTATACAGCATGCTGTGTTCTTGCCTGCCAACTATAGATTTGCCTTGGATTTCTTGCTGTTACGGATTTCTTAGATTTACTCTTATTTTAAGATTCTTTCTGATGCAAATCACAGAAACTCAATTCAAAAGAGTTTAAGCAAAAAGGGGTTTGATTCACATACCTGAGAAGGACTGGGATTTGACCAAATCCATGGACTCATATGATGTTCTTGTGTATCTCTTCCCCTCTCTAAGGGATCTCTAACCCCTAGGCCCTTTTCTCCCCTTCTCTAATTGCAGTCTCATTCTGCCCTATTATATAAGTGATGAAAGACATCACCCAAGCTTAAGCACCCTGAGTAAAGAAAACAGTCCTCTCTACACTATTTACAAACCCCAGGAAAGACCCCTAGTGACCAGGCCTGTGTCATGTCCCTACCCTGTGGCTATGCAGGTAGGGTACCATGATTGGCGACACCACCAATATCACGTGGTTGGAGAGAGGGAGGAGCTTCCCAAAGGAAGGATGGTGAAGGTGCTGTGCTATTACCACAAGGAGAGGGTAACATAAACAAGAGATATTCATTGTAGTGTATTCTTTCTTTTTAGGAAACCACTCAATATATATTTTCTTCCTCTCTAAAGTCAAATCCTTTCTTCATTCTTTTTTGTTCTCCCATTTGGGAGAGCATTCTTTCCATAATGATTCTTCTGTAGTATTCCTTCCCTGTTATAAGTTCAAGCATGCTGTTGCAGAAGTTTTCTTTCAAGTGTACATTAGCTTCCCTTCTATGAGTCTTAAATATACTTGGCTGCCTTTATCTTCCAAATCTATATTTCATCTTACTTTCCCATTTTTTGCTCCTCATTTTCTACTCTCTTGAATACTCTCGCCCATTTTCCCATATATAATTTTTATACTTGTAGAGTTTTCTCAAATTTTAGTTGAGACTCTTGTGTAATGCTGAAGCGCTCAAGGTTAAGTCAGTAAAACCACTAAGCAAAGGTTCAGAGGTAACTGGTATCTGTTTCTTCCCTGTGTGCTGTTTTCCATATCATCTGAGTGCCAGAGTACTAATAGCTCCACAGGTCCCTGGACAGTTCGGTGACTTTCTGGAATGTCTTAATGACAATAATCAGATTTTTTTTCATGGTTCAGCAAGAAGCTTCCTCTTGTTCTTTCAAAAAAAAAAAAAGACTAAAAAGACTAAAACTGTGACTCCACGTTTTCCTTGGCACCTTATCTAGCCAAGTGAAATTGAGGTGACAGTTTACACTAATTGGAAGGCCACCATCTATTCAGCCTATAGCTGAGTGGAATCAAATCTTCGGTGCATTTAACTTAGAAGAATTCAGCTATACCAGTTCAGCAAAGAAGACAAGGGAATATATTTCAGCCTACACAAGGCCCATGTGCTTCTTAGAAGTTCTCTGGGGTTGAGGTGGGTCTTTGAAGAGAGATTCTTAAAATAGCAGGGACTTATTGGAAGCTGGAAGGAGGTGATGATTTTTCTCACATACTCATTTCCCTTATTACCTCATACACATATTGATATAAAATGAATGTATAATATTAGAGTTTACACATAATATAAATATTTGTAGACTTACTGTTTTGAATATTGTGATAGGGAATTCAATTTTTCTTTTCGTGAATGGGGCCTTCTTGAAGGTTGCGTCTAATAGTCCACAGTAGTAACTTAGCACGATGCAGAGGTAGGTTTTGTTCACTATTCTCCTCCCCCACTTCCCTTTTTAACATTTGTTGTTTGTATGCACTCTCACAATGTTAAATTTCACTCTTATTATTTTAGATGCTCGCCAAGAGAAGAGAGAGAAAAACAGAGGTTTGGGGCTTTTCGTTGTGGCACCTTATTTAATTTCCTAGGCTGTTCAAGCAAATACCATGAAATGTGTCAGGTTAGACAATGGGAATTTGTTCTCTCATGGTTTTGAGGCCAAAAGAAAGTCCACATCAAGGTGTTGCTTTCTTCGCAAAAACTGATGTTCGGGTCCTTAACTTGTCACATGGCAATGCACATGGTGGCCTCTCCTGGCCTCTCAGTTCTTTTCCAAATTTTGTTGTGGCTGCTCCCTCTGTGGCTTTCTCTCTCTGTGTCTGAATTTCATTCTCTTATAAAGGACTCCAATAATAGGATTAAGCCCATCCTGATTGAGGTGGGCCCCACCTTAATTGAAATAACCTCATCAAAACGTCCTACTAAAATGGGTTCACATCACAGGAATGGATTAAATTTAAGACCCGTTTTTTTCTGAACTCACAGCTTCAAACCACCACACACTTCCAAGCACTATGGGCTGTGGTTACCTAAGTGTGCCTATTCTTAGACGGAAACTCAAGGGTCAAGCTAGCAGCTCATCCTAGGACATAGTGGCATCACATCTAACACAGGATCTGTTCTTGAAGTCCATGAGTAAGGTAAAAATTGAGTGTCCTCAAAGTACACTTGAAAATCTCTCTGAAAAGGAGATGTGTTGGAGATTGGCATATGGTTTCTTCAGGAAGGTCCAACACAGCCAGTTTTTGCCTCCATTGTTGGAACAGCATGCTATTTTTTCTTTAGAAACAATAACAAAGAACATCTTGGAGCATAGATGAAGGGTATTCCTTGTGTGTGAGCTATGCAAGAACTGATCCTGACTAACAGTACAGCAGATTTCCATCTCCCGTCCTATGCTCAGTCTGAATATTGAGTGGAATGGTAGACAGACTCTCTGGTTCTGTGTGAATGAGTACATTTTTTTTTTCCTTTCCCTTTACTGAAAATAATAGTGGAATTCCTATAAATTGAATGGACATAATACATTACCACTCTTCATGTTGTTCCATGGGCTGAATTAATGTAACAACATGAAACAGCTGAAGTTATAAAGTTTGTGTTATGTTATAAATGAACTGTTTGATCTTTTAAAAGTAATTAGTCTTAGGGATTTTTTTTAAATCTCACTTACCTAGGTGCAAAGAATGGAATTTACATAGGTGGAGACTTTTTGGAGTAAAATAACTAGCCTTATCTTATACTGAAAAAAACCAGAACTGCTATTTGAAGCTCTGGAAGCCAGTGATTTAGTGTTGCTTATTTGCTTATCTAGGGAGGGAGGTGAGGTTTGGATGGATTGATTGATTACCTACTATATAATTAGGTACTGGGAATACAAGGTTAACAAGGCAGATCTGGTTTTTGCTCTCATGGGCCCTACATTCTAGTTAGGGAGGAGGTGGGAGTTAAGGCATTGAAGAAATGATTGCAAGTGTAAGGAGTGTAATAAAGGAGAACAATGTTAAGGGTACATACAATAGGGAACCTAGCCTAGTCGACCAGGACAGAAAAGGTTTTTTTGAGGAAACAAAGTTTTAGCTGATAACTGAAGTATGAGTATGATCTACAGTAGTTTACAAGCCTGATTTCACAAAAGTGGAACTTACAATTTGGCTTATTATGGCGCAGGTTCCTATGTGCTGTGAATCAAGTAATGTCCTCGGAAGCTCAACAATTACAGAATTTAATTTGCAACGCATGTTATTCCTGTCTCCCACTTCTTGTGTTAAACAGCAAATATTTTCTGTATGTCTACATAGCTATCAAATCAGTGAAACCTATAAAGCAGAGTATGCAAAAATGCATGGCCCCATTTTTATTGTATAGTTGGCGGGAAAAGACATAGCCGTAGGGAAAGTTAACTAATGAATCAAAATGGAGGATGCGCTAAGCCATTGTTCTAAAGAAGACATGCTTCTGGATTCAGAGGATGATTTGGGAAGGAAGACATCATAGGCACATCTGACATGAATGGGGCCCAGAAGGAGGAAGGAAAGAAAGAACTTAGATACATGGAGAGGAAAAGGAAAGGAAAGATGAACCAGCATGAGCAGACATGGAGGAAAAGTGGAAGCCATTCCTGAAGGACCCTGAATGCAAATAATAAGTTTAGTTATAAAGGCAGGTAGGGTTAGCTCATGCAATGTCTGGAGTCACAGGCTTAGAATTTGGAATTTTATCCTGTAGGCATTGGGGAGCTGTTAAAAATGAGTCCATTTCCCTGAGGGATAGGATAGAAAACTAATAGAAGATAACCCTCAGTTGTATACTTTTCCTCTTTTTCTTCAGAAAGCAACAACAAAGCAAGAACAAAATGAAAAAATGGAAGAAGAGAAATTCTTGGGTTGGGAAGGCCAAAAACAGTTGGCATGTAGCATTGCTTCCCTATTATAGCTTTGTGATATCTTTCTGAGGATACAGTGAATTAAAAAAAAATCTTGATTTGATTTCACTGTAATGTGAAAAATGTTTCATACAACACTTGTAGGAGGAAAAGAATATTAGAAAATTAACCAGGATACTGGAACTCGAGAACACTTGGGAATGTTTACCAAAGTGAAAGACTGGTGAAAGAATTCCAGATTAACCTGATTGAATACAGGTCACACTCTAGAGTTCTTATTCTCTTGGCCAGTATCACAGGGGGTGACTGCTGTTTATATGGTACATGTCTTTTTTTTTTTTCCCCAAAGAATTTGAACCTACTTGTAATTGGTTGGTGAAAACCTTATTAATTAAGAGGAAAATAACCTTGAGAATTATCAGGATGTCAAATAATCTTAAATCTGAGCTATTAAAATATTAGTTTATCAGCACTCAGAAGGGGATAACATACTGGATAATCATAATTCTGTGACATTCATTTCCTATCAAATTAATCTGATTTCATTGTAGGAGGGTCTAAGAAACAGTTGATAACATCTGTTATGGTGTCT